>JAOBYK010515343.1:0-32596 GCA_025434845.1 Phenganax subtilis
AACAAAAATTACCAATACATTGATCGCATCTTTACAAATCTTATCAATCATGAAAATATGTAATTTTCACCTTTTACAGTAAGTTTTGGCGTTTTAGTTCAAGAAATTTGTTCGTTTCTTATCGTAATAGACCGCTGGTCTATTACGGCAATGTAAGGACTGCTAAACATGCTTCGAAGCCAATCGCAGAGCACTGTTTCACCGGTAATATAATAAATCTTGTTTTGTGAAAACTTCATCTCCATGGATAATTGAAAAGAATGATTGCAACTTAGCTTTTATTTGTTTTTGTCTCAAAATTCTTCGCTTCCGTCTTTGTTTGGGACTTTGCTGTTTGTAAACCAATGAATATAAACTTTTTACATAAGAACAGGCATTGCTATTTTTCTTTAAATCATCCAAATAAGATTATAAGTATGCACAGTCTTAGTCGTTGTATACACATAGTAGTCTAGTTGTGGTATACCCATACTTCTCTAACACATCTGAAGAGAATATTAAGAAAATCCAGTTAAACCAGAACTATGCAGCCAGAGTCATTTCTGCAAACATTGGTAAACATGACCATGTATCTCATTTACTAAAGGAAATCGGCAGGGGTACATTGTCAAAATTTTAACGAGGACGGTCCGGGCTTACGGACCGAAAGCTTTGCATAAATAAATTAACATGGTGTTTCCACAAAACTGTATATCAGAATAGTTACTCACCATACGAACATTCAAAGAACTAAGATCTACTGTTAATCTGGAAGAAGATATACACTATTCTTTTAATGACATAACCTGTATATAGTAAATAATTTTCAGCATAGAATAGAATTGTAAATTTTGTGTAAATTGTCATTGAAAGCCCGTTTTCGGGAATGTCAACAACTTTAATAAACAAATAAATAAATAAATTGTAAACATGAGATATTTGAATAGCTCCACTCAGTATCCACTTTATATAATGACCTTTTCTCTTCTTTCATATGGTGCATCATATGTCAACTTGTAAAACATTTCAATGGAAAGTACTTACAACCAGACGTAAAAAAGTTGCTTGTCAATATATGCTTTTGTTATTCATATTGTGGATTCTGATTTAAAAAAAAATCGAAACCAGATTCCTGCAGGCGCCTAGATAAAGGAAGAGAGAGGGGGGGATACGAACTTCCCACTTTATATAAAGTCAATACCTATTGTGATTACTCTGGCCCGATGGAGTTGGAGTGATAAAATCAGCATTTTCGGTCTTTTGTCATTTTGATCTGTCGGTTTCAGGCTTTTGGCCTCGGATGGATTTTAGATTGTTTCCAATAGCGTAATGTTTGAACACTGAAGAGGTTTGCCGCAAATTTCGATCCACAGTATAGATTATCTCATATACTTGTTTGTCTCGTAGATTGAAAAGCGTTTTGTCGCATGCAATGCCTAAAATTGATTAATATTTAGGCGCCGGAGCCATGGGGGTAGCGGGGGCAGCTGCCCCCCCCGCCCTTTGCTAACAGGGGCAGCGGGGACAGCTATGCCCTTTGTGTTAAGGATCCATGGCAGTTCACTTTGCTTTCTTAGCTTACCTTTAGACACAGCATCACTGTGACATTTAATATATGTGGGTTTGTACATTGAACTGTTCTTAGGCTATGACGAAGTAATGTAATACGTATGATCAATTAGTAAGTGATCAGTTTTTGCGTAGGATAGTCAGAGAAGTAATCTCTGCATTGTTAGTTGGTCATGCATACTTAGTATTGTATGAAATTCATCGCCAAAGTTGTGTAAAGGCTTTTTAGCGCTATGTAACAAAGTAGGACTGATATGTAAGTGCCATTTTAAAGAACCATTATTGTTAGTTAGATTTATTCTGTCATGAGGCTCTTTTTGCAAGTTCATCTCGTGTTGATGCTGCATGCATCTATGGTTGGTGCTTTCTTATTGCATGTATTGTTTTAGTCAGTTACTATGGTAATTTGTGTCATTCCCGCTATGCGAACTATATACTTTAGGGGTATACGTATCACGTATGTACTAGCTGTTTTAGTTAATTAGAGTCTTTCTCATGTTTTATTTCAGTTTACGATTACAATTTCAATATAACCATCACGTCTCGAGTCTAATTTGTTGGTTGTAACGTCAAACCACGGTTAGTCGTCACAAAAGGCTTTTCTTGTGGTTAATCGATGGCATGTCCGCAAAATAGTCCCTAATTTTCAACTCGTTGTCTCGATTCAACAACTTCAATGATGGTACATCTGAGACATAAAACCAAAATTTGAACACCCTCCTAAATTTTTGATCTATCACCCCCCTGCCCCCCATTTAATGTTGAGAATGATTTTCCTGACTGTTTTTCTCTAACACAACATTGTATGGGGATTAGGGGGATTTGGAAATTATACTTTGAACACAATGAATGAATACTTTTCTGTTATTATGGGAAAAATGGAAAATTTTGAAAATGAACGCAAAGTGTGACAAGGGTTTTGTCCAGGATTGTAGTTGCGCAGTCTATTTCGCGGTGTATGTAAAAAATAAACATAGTGTGTGCAAGGCGAATTTAGTAAGCCATATTTAGCAAGCTAAAAATACAATCCTTAAAATTGTACGACGCGACAATCGTCATAGAATCTTCTTTTCTTCGAATCATTTTATTAGAATCTTCTTAGAATAGTCTTATTTCATGTTAAAGATAGTGTTTACAAACTTAAATACAATATTGCTGACATTACAGCAACATTTAAATACTGTTATGCGTCTGCTAACTCTGGCAAAGGCTTCAGCTATGTATTCAGATATTACAGAGTGCGAACCAGCTCTCGTTGGAGGAAGACATGATTCTTGAGAACTTTTGTCGCAAACCAGCTTAACTAGGTGTAGTTTGTATCTGAGACTGATCTCATGTCTTTACTTCTGAGTCACAGAAAAGCTTCCTCGTGAGATGTTCGTCATGTAGACTGCTATAAGAACAAAAATGTTTTTGGGAGTGTTTGTGATTTTGTATATTAATGTAAAATGAAAAGTACTTATTCTAACGGTCTCGTCAATAACTTGCGTCGTAAAATCTTAAGATCCCTATTATAAATATGTGAGGTCATATTTGAAACTTTTTATTTCGTTTTTTTCATGTTCAATTTGTTGACATGTCTCTTGCTGTACATGCTGTCCCTTATTGGTTTCCCATCTACATGATCTTTTCTCCTAATCGTTTCACTCAGGCAACCTGAAGCTGGGCACGAGGCCTTCATATTACGAACTGTCGTAGTTATTTTATGCTACGATATTGGTGGCAGACTATGCTGTTTCGCTCTTTTTTCCGGAAGCAGTATGATTGCCAGAACAAAACTGGGTCATAATTACGGAAATAAGCACGAAACATGAACTGTTATTGTGCATGGTCTTGATTTTACTCATACGCCCATGTGACCTTAATTTAGCGCTTTTACATAAACGTTGATACCTGCCTGATACAGCATTTCAAATAGCCTATACGATAAAGTTAAAAGTATTTTGTAGCATTTACTGCAATCAATAACATTGTTTAAACCTAGTTGTTGCGAGTACTTGCGCATGACAAAAAAGCAAAGACCTCACAGTAGGTAAAATCTCTTGTATATGAGGGCCTGATTACATGGAGCATTTCAACCCCGGGGTTGAATTCAACCCTGTAAACCGGGCTGAATTTCATCCCTGCCTTTACTATAAAACCCTAATGAAATACTACGCGCAATTACATGACAACTTTTCAGCCCCGGTGCTGAGTTCAACCCCAAAGTTGAAATTTCGGCCCTGCTTGAGCTACCCGAGCTGAAATTTCAGCCCTGGGTTGAAATTAGCACCGGGGCTGAAAATTTGCCATGTAATCGTTTCAACCCAGGGCTGAAATTAGTCGAGCATGCGTGGTAGCGACCATTTACACGTCCATGACTGAAAACAAAATGGAGGCGACGATTTGCTAGAAGAAAACACAGAAGCAGAAAGTCCGCTTGGCGGTGGACGACAAAGATTTCGTTGGGATAGCAGTAAAGTTGATAATCTTCTTCGATGCTTGGCCAATTATAAGACACAAATGGAATTTAAAGAACAGTGATTTTAATGCTGATAAAGTGAAGTAGACGAAGCTTCGCGCGGTTTTTGTTACTCGCGCGTGCGGTTACTCAGGGTCCTTAGCCCCGGGGTTGAAATGCTCCATGTAATCAGGCCCTGAGTTTGATGTACTCCCATTATTGCTTTGTTTAACGACAAGGTCGTTTGAAATGATATAGAGCAAAACGCTGCGTACCATAGCCTACTCTGCTGATCGTTTTGTTATTATGCGCGTTTTATAGTAGCCGTTTACCGAGCCAAGGAGTATTGCTGCTAAGCTTAATGATATACACGTATCTGTAAAGGCGCATGCTTTCCAGTTACTCGTTAGTGACACACACGTTCACCCACGTAAAGGTTCAATTCTTCAAAGTTTCATAGAAATACAAGAACAAGACCCGTAGTTATTTAGAATTCAAAATTCTTAACGTTTCTTCTTGCGATTGTTTATAAGATAGGTTTTAAGTTCTTTGAAAGTTTGCTGGTGATTATCTATATATCTATTATATTATCTTACGTGGTGTTTCCACAAAACTGTACATTAAAATAAGATAGATTTTATTGCTATTTTAACTTTTACGTTCGTTCTCGTGCATGCCAAAAATGCGTAACTGGAAATCAGCTTTTACTTAGTCTTAGATTCAGGAAATTACATCGAAACAGCTGCAAAAGCAGTGCATTTAATGCAGATTGGAAAGGGTAAAATCCGCTTTGACCGAGCGTTATACTGAAATACAAACAAATGGGGAAGTGGATATAAAAATCGGGCATGAGGTTGGCAAAAGCACGATCAGTTTGTAGAATGACTGAAGACCCAACTGGAAAATATGTACAGCCACGTTATGTAATCACGATATGTTACACATAACCTAAGAAAACTTTCAATCTGAGCTTTAGCATGTAGTCTGCAGCAAAAAAGGGGTGACGTGCAAACGACAAGAGAAAATGCCTGCATCCTTATAGCCTGATCTCATGTCTTGACGATCTGCGATGAAAGCTTTGCAATATCGTCGACATATCAGAGCCAGGCTGCAGCAACAAGAAAAAATATATGAAAGATTGCTGTGGTATATGTATAGGCAATAGTATGGTTTCGAGTGCAATTTTGAAAAAACATGCACGAGTGTGTGTTTCAAAGACGATCAAAATTGCACGAGTCCGAAGGAGGAGTGCATTGTGAAGTCTTTGAAAAACTCACGAGTGCATGTTTTTCCAAATTGCGCGAGAAAGCAGACTATTACTTATTAATAATGTACATGAAAAAATTCAACGGGAAGGATAAACTCTCGGGTAACTGCAATGCTTTGCGAAAAGGACATGCATGAAAAGTAATTGTCTGAACTGATTTAAAAATTGCACTGAATTTCTTTTTTTCGCACTGAATTTCCTTTTTTCACTGTATTTCCTCAAAATTGCACTGCTCTTAACCAATCAGAATCGAGAAATTTTTTCATGTATGTTTCTAGTACGTTAAATTACAAAATAATATTACAAGGTGTTTCTTAAATTTCACACGAAGCGGTGCTTGGTAATTTACTTCAAAAAAATATGAGAGGATGAAAACTTTTCCTACGAGTGGTTCAAGCGTAACTCATAGTTTCCACGCCGATTTTGTTCTCCTGAAGCACACAAAATTAGATATGGCAGGAGGAGAAAAATCGCCCACGAAGTTGTAAGTGTGGCTTAAGGGCATTGACTGCGGTATGGATTTGGTTGCCCTAGAATTACTTCATTTGGGGGTCGTTCAAGAATATTATAAAGAATGTATAGGTGAAATTTAATTAGAATCATCCAATATTAATGCACAAGGCGATCAGCACCTGAGAAATGCAATGTGAGCAATGAATAACTCGAAACGATAATCGCATATATCCTCTCCAAATCAAAGCTGCACCATAGTGCGATAATTTAACAAGTTTGCTCTGTTTGAAAGGTCGATGTACTGTATTATCCAATTTATAGTAAATAAAATGCGTTGAAAAACGAGGCAGTAGCCGAGGTCTTTTGCATACTTTGAGGTGTTTTACCCGCCGGTAATAAACGATTTTCGAGTTTTTGTATCGCTTCTGAAACAAACCAGTAGTTAAAGGGAAAATCATGGAGCTAGACAGTCATGAACGTTTATTACCGTTGAATGAAGATTACGCTATGGTGCCGACTTTCCTTGGGTTGTGCTTACGAATTATTGACAAGTCTGAGAATTACATTGGTGCACTATACGAGCGATAATTTACATGACTGAGGTGTTTCTGTTTTTTTACAAGGCTTATGAGATGATAGTAATTTAAGCCTATATTTTTAATAGGAAATTAGCTAGTATAATGCACGATTATTTAAGACAGCCTTTTCACCAAGACCTTTTGTTTTCCAATGGCAGAGAAGGTCACACCATACTATTTATATAGATATTATTGGTCAACTTGATAGAAAATGAGGCATACATTTTCGATAAAATTTGTTTGTCATGTACACAGTTTTAAAAATATCCGTTTTCCCTTTGTAAAACACGCTTAAAAGGAGCACTTCTAAAAGTTTCAAAACCATGGCTAGGGCGCAGTAGCATGCTTTAAACTTGGTTCTCATATATTGGTCAATGGTCGGCGAGCTCTTGGGACTGTTGTTCTTCTTCATCGGAGAAAAAAATTATTGGAGCTAGACAAAATTACGTATCAGGGATTAAAGAGGATGAAGCCTGGTTCTCATAGGGCTCGTTTACACAGGCAATTTTCGCTGCGATTTTTCTCCTCTTAGCGTATGTGATCGAGTAGGTTGACTGGCGAGTGCATTAGGAAAATTGTTGGACCAAGTATATTCGTCAGTTATCCACTCTTAGACATCGCTCAACGCCAGCAAAATGGCATCGAAAATCGCCCGTGTAAACCGGCCTATATGTCGCCGATGACCGGGGACGTTCATTGCATGTCCTTGGTCACTGATGCTTAAACTCTCTTGTCTAGCTCCAATAATTTTCTTTTTCAATAATCAAACACAAAGAGGGCTACTGATGGGGTAGTGGAGGGAAAAGTGTTCCTCCTAGGCATCACCGATGAATTACGATGAATTGTGATGTATGAAAACTAACTCTTAAGCCTGGTTCTCGCCAAGTACAGGTTAAATCATGGTCACGCGTGTGATATGGGATTTATCATCGCTCGTGCAGCTTAACAGCCACGAGGGGCCGAAGGCCCCGAGTGGCTGTTAAGCAGCACTTGCGATGATAAATCCCGTATCACACTCGTGACCATGATTTAACCATTTTATCGCATGAAACAACCACATGTCATTGCTCCAAGAGACATGTTAAATCTCATATTCTACTCAATAGTGTGATAAGAGAGGACATAAGCATAACAAGCCTAGCATAAGCCCGACCAGAACAAAAGGAAGTCCAAAGGAGAATTTTCTGCTTTGTTTTTTTAGTCCTCACTGAAAAACTATTCCTTTCTTTTCTCACTTATGCCTGCGTTCTAAGTGAAAACCAGGCTTTAGAATGAAAGTTCTTTAAAGAATAGTAATTTAAAAGTCGAGTGGGTGACTAAGCAAGAGAGTCTGGTTCGACAATTTACGTGTTTCTGGTAAGCACAAACACAACACTTTGAATAGTCAAACCATGATAGCTGATATAGCAGCAAAACATGGAGTCAGTCCGGTACTGAGTTCACTCAAGGACACTTGCTTTCTCTTGTTTAAAAGTGTGGACAAGTGTAGTTGACGCTAAATTAACTAAAGTATATTATCTATAGGAAATTGAAGTATAATACACTGAAGTGCTTTAAAAATAATCTGTTGACATCATGATATACCCCTTGTCGTTGCCAGCGGGAAAAGGCAATTCCATATAAAAAGTGTACTTTGTACTTCCTGCTTTGCTAACGTTTTTGAAGTAGGAAATTGTCGCCGATGGGCCTTACCTGATTATTTTTAAGGCCCCGTCCACACTAGTGCGTTTTCGTTTGAAAACGCATACATTTCGATGCGTTTAGGCCTTCCGTCCACACTAATACGCTCGAATACGCTCAGCGCATTCACCGAAAACGCATCGATTTGAAAACGCTGTTGAAAGTGAATACAAAAGAAAACGCATACATATCGTATTAGTGTGGACACTCGAAAACGGATACTTTCGAACACGATGACGTCGCTGCATCGATTTCCACTCTTTTTCAGGTTTTTAATCAGCCAACTGAAGTGTAATTCCAGCCAAACATGATGGACGAGTCTGATATGGAATTCCTCTTGCTTTTGGCAAACTTAATTGTTTGCTTGCAGTTAAATTTTGCTTTATACAACAGCATGGTGATTTCATACCGAAGATAATTAGGTGTTCTCAGATCAATCAGTTTATATGAGCTGTTCCCGGGTCCAGTTCGAACAAGAAATCGGGTTTGTGGACCACGATTATCGTTTTCGAACGTTTTAGTAAGGACAGTCGAATACGCTACGACAATGGTAGTGTGGACGCGAATCGATCGATGCGTTTTCGATCTCACGAAAACGCATACATTTGAAAACGCATTAGTGTGGACAGGGCCCTGTCATAAAGAGTGCGGTTCATTTAAAAGTACATTGACAGGGTTGCAAGCAAAAACCATGCATGGTCGGTTCATTCTAACCAAGCCTTTTCCCAGAACTAATTTTCAAACCTCTGCGATGCGAAATAACGGCCATGTTGAATATAAAACTCGAGTTCGCTCCGTGTTTGACATTGAGAGCAGCTGAATAAATATCATTTGAAGTGCAAATATATTGCTTTAGCACAAGTCTAGAATTTCCTGAATTTAAAACCAGAGGGGATCTAATATCGTACTAGTATAATTTGTTATCTGGCTTAGGAGCGATCAAATTTGGTAATGCGGTTGCAAGTGCTGGAAAGCTTTGTTGCAGGAAATGACATATTTATATTGTTTCAAAATGATATAAAAAGAAAGGGCCATATAGGTTGTGCAGCATAAGGCAGTTTGTTACAAGTTTCAAAGCACACATTTTGCCGAAACGAGTGTAAAAAGCCATGGGAGTAGTTTATTTAAGAAACGAAATTGCAGTGTCTCTTGTTCTGTTTGTTCTTGTACAGTTTTGTTGTGGTAATTCTGTTACTTCAAAAGAACCCGAAGGAAAAACGGCATTCCCATCGGCTAATGACACAACGCATGAGGAGAAGTCGCAAAGTGCTAGTGAAAATTTAAAGCCCAAGGCAAACGAGTTGCCAGAAAATGCATCATTGACTACTCGAACATGCCCCAGTGATCCCAGTTCGCGAAGTGAAATAATCAGCTACCTCAAATATCATATGACATGCGGCAAAAGATGTGAGGTAGCTGCCGCGGCAAATACCAGGATGAACAGCAAATCAACTGCGATATTTAAAAGAAGCATATCAGGTAAAAAGATTTTGACGACTTCAACTATATGACCCCATATGTTCATTACTTTAATTAAATTTCACCATTTGTTGCACACGAGAGGAAGATTTTACCTTGCTTTACGATTTACCAGAAAGAACAGATTCTACCCTTTAGCTACGGTTTGAAATTGTTTAACGCAGCAGTTGAAAAAATTTTCCAGAACAGCATTAAAGTATGTACAGATAATTACTTTTCTAGTTGACTATTGACAATGTTGCTGACTTCAAAGTTATGTGGTTTCTGGCAGTTCATCATATCTAACAATTTCCCGCAAATGATCGTGATAATATCAGCATGGCTCCATCTTCATTTTTGTGAAAACAATTCTCTGATAGGTTCATTATTTTAAAACGCGTTGTCTTTACCGCTGGGGAAGAAAGGCCAGAATCGTTGTTGCAGAATAAAATTGGAGTTATCCTTCCGGCTCAAATCGTGCTAGACGTGCAGTAATACGCCAATTCAACAAATTGGTCCGTGGATACTGGGCATGAATTTGGGGGTGAAAATTATTTATACAAAACTTGTACAGAGATTTTTTATTCGCAAAAATATTTTGCTAAGCGTAAATATGGAGTCAAAGGACATACATCGAAAAAAATTTATGCAAAAAAATATACGCAGTCAGGTTTTGTATCCATAATTTTCACCCACAAACTCATCTCCTGTCCATACCGGACGGGTTCGTCAAAGTGGTGTTTACCGTACGGCAAGTTCTCAATGTATTTCAAAGTTTGAACTAGTCAACGCTATGCTAACAACCCTACCATTATAAAAATCAAGTAATGTGTGTAACCTCGAAGACACTCAAAGACTGCGTATATTTCCCAATTGGTTTTTGTGATAGCTTGCCGGCTTGAATTTATTTTTTTTATGAAATCGCAAAGAGGGATATTTTGCTTATACACGCAAACAAATGAATAAGCAAACAAACAAACTAAAGAGCACACAATAAACAAATACAAAGGTGTAATTTGATAAATTACACGAATGCTTTTAAACACTTGACTACATTAGCACAACATCAACGTTGGACATGGCATGTAGCTTTGCTCAAATCCGCGTCAAAAATCCAATTTTTTTTGGCAAAGTTGCCCACTACGATGTGATAAAGTTGCATATTATTCCTTTCTTACATTTCATTTATGTAGAAAATCGTGAGATACTCGTGAAGGAGCTGTCTCAAAAAGACCCAGACATTCCGCTGCAGTGCACCCCTGGAGAAACGCGGTGCTGCCGAGAACCAACTTCCGTAAGCCTCAAACGCCTCTTCCCATCCGTCAATATCATAGCACCTGACGTCATAGAAACGGGCTATTGTCGAGGTTCATGCAGAAAATGGTCAGCACTCGAACACCAGAATGTATCTTGCTGCGTGCCAACCGAAAAGAAGTCGTTATTTATGCTTTACCACGGGGAACTGCCGCCGCCAGATTTTAATGCGAAAATTTTTTTGGATATGATTATTGAAAAGTGCGGCTGCCGCTAATTTTTTTTTGCTGCATTTGGATAATAGTGACAATTATATTGCACAAGGTAGTTCAATAGATAATCTTAGAATTGGTACAACACCAGTCACAACCAACTTCTGATTCACAGTATAAAATTATGTAAGTGTTTCTTTTACAATATAGCGCATTGCCAACAAGAAAATCTGTTGGACATGATAACTTTAAGCATTAAAATAATTATAAAAAAGTGAATTCCATACAGTTCTTTTTATGATATTTACAACAATTTTACGGCATATACAACCTCTCTACCTAAAATTCATGAGAGTAACATTTGTGTTTTTGATGTGATAGCACGGTTACCAAGTCTAGAATTGGTTATTCAAATGTCAAGTTGTACAGCGATGGAATTTGGTAAAAACAGGGCCCACGGAGCGTATAAGAGGGTGGGGAGGGGGGAGGCTAAGCCTTACAAATAGAACCCCCCAGGAAAGTTTTTATATTTTCTATAACTCTTTAACGCTATTACCTGCATTTTGAGAGAAACTTTAACAAAAATCTCTGCGGTCATAGTCATAGAAATTGAGACCGTTACAATTATAAAAACAGTCCTTTTTACTAGTGAAAGACTATAATAATTTTGGCCGCCAAAAACTGTGTAGCGGGGGAGGGGGAGGCTAAAGCCCCTCAGCCCCCCGTCTCTGCATTCCCTGGAAAAATCCGCTGACAAACTTTAACAAAAATCTCTGCGGATCATAGTCATAGAAAGGAACAAGATTGAGACCGTTACAATTATATAAACATTCCTTTTTACTAGTGAAAGACTATAATAATTTTGGCCGTCAAAAACTGTGTAGCGGTGGAGGAAGAGGCTAAAGCCCCTCAGCCCCCCGTCTCTGCATTCCCTGGAAAAATCCGCTGACGTTTCTCTCAATCAATTTTACTCTTCACTACACATAGAGGACACTAAATTGCTCAAAAAGCGAGAGTGAGCGTACTTTTTGGTAGCCGTGTACAATGTCGGCTAATCCCAGGATAATTGGCCTTGACCCTATGTTCTTCTGCCCTGACAGTGTGTAAGTTTTTTCTTTGGGGTTGCTTGAAGCATCAAAATTGCAATGTGCCACATGAACAACAACTACTTTGAGAGGTCTTCGTGAGGTAATAGCTGGTTCCCCTTTTTCTATTTTCTGAATACAACTACCATGATGCTTTTGGGGGGTTGTATTTACTCTGCGATTGCACGGCCGAAAAACAATCTGATAGTTGTACTCAGAACACGCAATAAGGGGAACGACCTATTATTACAGCTTGCCACAACCAGGATGTTCAGATGATCCGAAATTCTTGGCTTCGACTGCATTTTCACACAGGAATGAAAGTGTATTCATGCTGAGGGACATGCATTTCCAAAGCAACAGCATTATGTTATGGAAGGCGAATGTGTCTTTTCGACCGCGGTACACCTACGCAGAGGCAACTGCGGTATTGTGCCTCAAGGACTTTGCAGCATTGATAAAGTAATAAATCGCTGAAAGTTTCAGTAACTGGAATGGCGCGAATTTTCACCACTCATCGCAATACAACAAGCTGCAAAGGACCAGATGTCTGAAAACGAAACAACGTGTATTGTGACCGGTGCCTTACTGGTGCAGAGCACTTGAGCTTTCTCATTGCTTGAAGCTAGTGGAAGTGCAACAAAAAAAACAACGAACAAAAATAAAATAACCATGCATGTTGTCATTTCTTGCAAGATAAGTAGAAAGTAGTGTAGTGTAAACTGGGCTTTTACTGCATTTCTTTTCACACTATTACAGGCATATTCATGTTTGTAGTCAGTAGGTAATAAAATCGTGCAGCTTTACGACGAAACGTCATGACTTATGGTTGAGGAGGTGGCACTTCCTCGATTACAATACGCGATGTCGACATATAACCAGTGTATCCATCTCCAAGATTAGCATTCTCGCACTTTCCTATCCAAAGCCCAATACGAATATGACCTTTAGGAACCTGATAACAGTAGCCTTCAATATGGCGGTGACGTTGTGGATTCACTGTAGTCGATGGTACGTAGATAATTCCTTCAACAGTCGCAGGTTTGCTACATTCTGCACCATCAAAAGTGAAATACCATCGATTACAAACATTCTGGCCGTAAGAACGCAACGCTCCAGCAAAGAATACTCGAAGTGAGGTGTTATCATATTTTTTGTGGAAAATACAGTTCTGAAAGAGGTGAACAAATGATAGACGTACTATACACAATTTATAAATCCGTACTACACAATTTATAAATCAGCGCGTGAGCTGGTCAAAGCACGTGTAGCTTAAACACTGGACAACTAGTGGATAAGGTCAAAATAGAAATTACTTTGCATTGACATATTCGCATATTCGTCGTACAATGAAATTGAAAGTACTTAGCTTATGATAAATATAAAAATTTTGTATCCAACTATGTTTAGCCTTGGGATTGGCTTTGAAAAATTTGCGAGTTATAAAGAAGTGTTTTAAAATTCTGGCTTATCAATTATTTACTCTAGGCGGGCTTTATAACCATAATACGGCGGCAATTTTCGTGATAAGCAACATGGGCTTGTTACCAATTATTTGCTATTGCTTCAACTAGAAGCGTTTAAATGTAAATGCATTGTAGTCGTTTCTTATTGTTTACACACACCATAATTGCGGCTTTCTATCTCATTTCCCGCCAAAGTATGACTAAACGTCAACGAGTGGTAGTTTTGTACAATCGTTTTTATTGCAAATTGTAGCCTGTGTATGGCTACAGTAAACTTGTGTTGACCAGGAAGTCACATTTCAAAGCATACATTTATTTGCGATGCATGTACTTGTGACTCGTATACAGACAGAATATCTACTAAAAATTAGTCCATATGCATTACAGGATCGTTGCTTTTTTTAATTCATCGATGTGCCATCTTTCAGTATTACATGCCAAAAGAGAAATGATTTTAAACCGAGGCACTTAAAAATCCCATAAAATTGCAATACTGCAGAGCAGAGTTAGCTACTAACTAATTATTCACAGGCTGATATGCACAGAGTCAACGTAATCTTGAATACAGGATAAGACAAAGTTGACTTTGAACAATAAAAAGATAAGAGCTGGTGAAGCAACATGAACATGCATATGTTCTAGAATCACTAAAGTTTAGGCAGAAAAGATAAGTTACACTCTAAAATTATATATTATCCTTTTTCAGCAAAAGTACAGCGCTACCTAGTTTAGTCTGTCTGTTATCATTCCCTTTGGATAATCACCAGAAAAGCAGAGTTTGAGCGAAGGACTAAATTTGCCGTCATATCTGCTCTGAAATTCTAGTCAAAATTTCAACCACAAAAATGGCTGCAATGACGTCCTACGCCCGCAGTGCTGTGCATGTACACAGCCTTTGATTCCAATTGAGCTAATTGCCATTAACAACACTTCAGTAGGCCTTTCCTATGGGATCTACTTGTAGCATTCTTCTTGCACTGGGCACAACTGAGACCAATTATATTGTGTTAGAGGTAGTGTTGGAAAACGGAGAGCACCAACTGTACTGCAACAATAAGTACTAGAACCGTAAAACGTGTCAAGCTGGCATATTGAAAAATCTGCGTTTAGTATCTTTTCGAATATTTACATGCATGCAGTACAGGTATATTCAACTATTAATATGTACCTGTACCAAACCACTGTCTGTTTCGTCAGTTCTTTTCCAAACACATTGTTTCCAATTCGATTTCACTAGATCTACGTAATCATTTCCTTTCTCCCCAGGCTCCCCTTTTGCACCAAGAAGTCCACGTGACCCCGGCATGCCATCTCTACCAGGATTTCCTGGAACACCAGGGATACCTGGGATACCTGGAGATCCACAGGTGCTCTGAAAAGACTGATAAGGATTGAAAATCACAAGGAAATAATGCAGGGCAAAATACGTGCAACCAATGTACTAAAAGCCCCCGTAGCCACCACAGGGGCTTTCAGTCCTCTGGGACCAAGACACAATGTCATTTATTGTTCATTACGTAACGCTAAATATACATATAATCAAAATGCTCTCTTTAGTCGGAGTTTCCGTTGTTTGAGAATACTCGGTATATAGTTATCACACTGCAAGTTTGAGATTTGTAAAATTAGTGCATTTAATTTTGCATCATGATCATCTAGCACGACATTAAGACAGATAATGTTCGACTATTGGAAATGACGCATTCTCCCTAAACGAAACCCACTGAATAAAACCTGTTATATATAATTTAGTGTTTATCATACTATTAGTTTATTCACTCAATCACTGGAAGTGCAAGAACTTGCAAAGAAACTATAGGTGTTAGACCACCAAGAAGCAAGTAAAACTGTAAGCATGATGTGGAATCTTGTATTTACCGTAGGTTTGCTTTGACTTCTAACGGTGACCATTTGGACCACAAAAACGTAAAACACAACAAGCGCATACTTGAATACCATGCTTTGAGTTATATTGAAAAGTTGCGACACTAGTTTCTGTTTGAAATCTGTATAAGTCAAGGAATAAGCTTAAATAATCGTTTGGAAAACTCTACAGTTCGCTATATACCATCCAATGATTGTAGTGCAACAGAGATTTAGGTTCATATTTCGCCACGCCTTCCACGCAGTAAATCCACATGTTTTCTAGTGCAAAAGAATTTGATCACTCACAATTTGTCTTGAGTTTTTACTGGGCAGTGCATCAGCGTTGAAATAGGCTGTCTTAACTATTTTCTATTATAGTAAACTCAAATGTAGCTAACAAGAAAACACAAGATCTTACAGGAAGTAGTCGATGCATTGTTTATCGGATAAACTTACGTTCGTCAACTTCTGTCAAGTTGTCAGTTCGACTATTATCATTGCTCTTATGTTGAGGAGGGAAAGTTTCGGAGGGAAGAGATGTGGCATCCAGTCCGAGCAACCTCTCGAAATTGGTCAAAAAATCAGTTCCCCAATCTTCTTTTTCTGATTGTATGTAAAATGCTTGGTGCCAATGGGTCTATTAATCCTGTTTTTTATATACAAACAGGCAGATTTTAAAAATGTGATGAACCGGGTAGGTTAGTTGCTGAACCATTAAAGTCAGTCTAATGGACACTCATCAGAAATTTTCGGAGTGTGCGTCACTGTATATAACTACAGATCAGGTGCCTGTCGTCAAGTTCTTCACATTTTTGAATTTTCATTGCTAGGCTTTTTCTTGGTTTTTCCAACCAGCGCACAACAAACAGCTGATTCTTCATTAGTCCCTAGCCTAACACCTTGGTAGTATTCGAAAACTGATTTTGAGAATGCGATGAAATATGAATAAAGCGCAAAGGGTCTTGGGAATGCCCCAAGGCGCCATGTTAGGCTTCCTGCACCTTCGCTTTCCCATCATCCCATTCACCCGTTAGGTAGGCAACTGGGGACAAGTCAGCGGCCAACAGACAGTGCCAACCGCAGAATAAATATCTATACAGAAGGGTCACTAGTGTCGAAACCTTTGACGTTTTGTACCCGCGCATATAATAATAATAATAATAAATAATAATACCATTTTATTGCTGTCCTTAGCATGAGAATTACAACAGCATTACATATCTAACTATCCATATTTACACAAATATCTATATATCTAAATATATTGGACAAAAAGCAGAAAGAAAAACAGATACAAAAAAAAATAACAATATTAGAAACAGTGTTTAAAATACATATAATAATCGAAAGAGCATATCTCATGTCGCATGGTGTCCGCCATTACTCTGGCCAGTCAATTGCTTTTTCTAGGCAATTAATACCAGAACTGGTATGTCCCCATTCATTTACCCCCTCTAGCCAGTAAACTGCATACTTTTGCTTAAAAAACGTGCACACGTTGCATGCTGAGTGACCATTTTATATAGATCTTGATTTGGTGGTGCTGCACCGCCTACTATGGTGCCAAGCATAGGTATAGGACAGCCTCCTATATCTATGGCTGGCACCTCCAATATCACCTCTCCCATGTTGGTACCAGACAGACCATACACAGACCATACAGGAGCGCTGGCTCATTACACGCAGCGGTTACTTTCATAATGGCACGCATTTGATTGGCTGAGAAATATTCAAATTTCAAAATAAATCTTGGAGGGAATAACGAATTCAGAACGTGGCGCAAATTTTTATTTTGGTGATATTTGGTTTAGAAAATTCGATTTTTGGCTTCGTAGTGTCGAAGAAACGTTCTTGAAAGCGAACAGAATGGCTAAGCTTTCCTTGCTGAATATATTTGACGACTTGGTTCGAACATCGGACGTTCTGACAGCCGGAATCGAAAAAGGTTCGCAACAGTATTGTATCCTTCGATTGAAATTTGTTGTGCTATTAATTTTTATAGATTTCTCAAAGACTAGTTTTGCTTTTAATTTCGGTTTTGAAAGCGATCTAATGTCTGTAGTATTGCCTCGTGTTAGGGTTGGCTTAATGATTGTTACAGACACAAAATTTGACTATAATCTTATCATTGTTTTTTGCAGAATTCATATCATTCGTGTCGCATCAAGAGAATTGCCGACAACAGTGGTGTTTAGAGCAAGATGAGCTTACTAGTTTAAGAAAAGAAAACGCCAAGTTAAAGGTATTTTCATATATGCAGCAAGGCTGAAGATTTATAGCCCTTGTAAAGTTATATCTACGTGATTGTATCGAATACAAATTGGCGAATACAGTATGCTACAAGTTGCTAGTTATATTCCTATGCCATGTATATATCACTGAGTGGTATACATTGATATTCTGTGTTGTTGATTATCTCAAGGCTACAACTATGAATTACCTTGGATGGCAAAAAATTTCCTAGTCTAGGTTACAATTTTGTTTTATGAACAATTTGTTTTGCCACTTTCAGTCTGCTTAACTTAGCTTTACACTTTGATTTGAACTAATAAGCACTGCAGTCATCAAGCTGACCTTGATTCTAAGCCCTGACTAAACTAAGCCTGATCATTCTTATCATTAACTAAAAATAATAATGAAGCAGTTGCAAAAAGTTTTAGTCATTAAGGGGCTGATTACATGAGCCGGGCTGGCCTGGTTAACCGGGCTGAACAGTTTCTTTCGCATCTTATTGCCGCTTCAAAGCTTGTGTAAAATAAGATTGGACATAATACTCAGCTTGCACTAGGCCCAAGCCTGCCCCAAAGTTAATTCAAATATTGTTTTCATAACCTGGAAATATTATCGTGACAAAACTCAGCCCGGTTAACTGGGCTAGCCCGGCTCATGTAATCAGCCCCTAAGAACTGACAATAACGGGCTGATTACATGAGGCGAGTTGACCCGGCTAAGCGAGTTGGCCCGCTTTGCCGAGTGACTCGCTTCCTATATGTTTTAACAACTATTTTAACAATTCGATTACATGGGAAGCGAGTTGTCCCGTCGTGCCGGGACCGCGGTTGTAGCTTGCCGAGTCAACTCGCTTAGGCGAGACAGAAATTGCCCACATGTCCCATGTAATCGCTTTTTGACGAGTTGGCTCGGCGAAGCGGGACACAAAATTAGACTCACGCATGCGCTGATTGTCTGTTTACACGTGCATTCAAATTTTAAACCTGTCCCGGAGCGGGCCAGCATGTCGCATGTAATTGACTTTTTAATTCATCCCGGCAAAGCGGGCCAACTCGCTTAGCCGGGTCAACTCGCCTCATGTAATCGGCCCCTAAGTCGACATAATTGGGCACACAAAGGAATACAGTGTGCAACCATTGTAAGTCTCTGTGTAACTACCTTGCTGTAAGCAGGTGGTTACTCAGAGACTTACAATGGTTGCACAATATAACCTCTCATAGTCTAATCTCAGGCTCTGCCTGCCAAGCAACAAGCTAGTAGGTTTTATTATGATTATTGCTGGTCTGTTTTGATGCAATAAATTTATGTAGTGGTAGCTGAGAAACTATGCAACTATATGAACTTATAATTTGCCAACCTTCAGTTTTCCACTTGGGATATTTCTTTGTGTGCGGGGATCCACAACAAACTGATTGTGCTTTTCAGTACTCTAGCTATTAATTGAATAAATAATATGCACTAGAGTACATATTTCAAGGGTCCCCCCATGATGACCAAAATTGTCTGGTCAACATTAATTGTACAATATTTACTAGGATAGATCATAGGTATGCGATAGATAGGTACATAGATGGATGGTTCGATTAATATACATAGAAAAGTAGGTCATATTGTTCAAAGCTCATTGAGCCTTGTAGGATCAGCTAGGTTCAATGTCCCACAATTTCACTACTTTGGTTTGCCAAAGTAAAAAGGAATGCCTGATTCTTGAATTGTGAGTTCTGAATGATGTTGTGCAGAGGGAAGGGATTTAGGTGAAACAGCTGAGCTGTTAGTAGCTAAATGTTTATGCTAGACACATTTGTATTTTTTTACTATATAGGCTGATAATGAAGCCCTGCAAGTAAAGCTAAAACATGCAAGGTTAGTAAATATGCTGAACTCATGCAAGCACTTGTAAGGCCATGTAAAAATTTGGCATATTGTTTTTGTGAGTTATCTGTGGTTATTAAAGACTTGTCAGTTTGTAATTAGTACATAGTGCAATTGATTTGAAGTACCTGTTGGTATCATAATTTATCAGAAATGAACAAGCAACAGAGCAGAAAAAAAGACAGAAGGCTGAAACTGCACAGCAGCACTTGGTAAGAAACCTCGACTTTAGTCGTGAATTTATGCCCGTCCGTGGGCAATTATTTTTCTATTACTGTGGATTACACGTGAGTGTTTAATGCTGTAATTTGTACAACTACCTCTGGCGGTTGAATGCGCTTGTTGTCAGGTGCAATGATACATGTTGATTAGAAGGACAGAACATGCCAAACATAAAGATTGAAGGTGTGGTCAATTTATCCTGTTTGTATTTCTAAGTACTAAGTAATTTAACCATTGTACTACAGATTGTATGGCTTGAGTAGACTACTCCTTGCGTCATTATTGTTATCATGTATTGTCCTTAAGGCCAGTTCACACGGGCAATTTTTAATGCGATTTTTCTCGTGTTGAACGATGTGATAGAGTGGATGACCTGCGAGTATACTTGGCCCAACAATTTCGCTAATGCTCTCGCCAGTCAAGCTACTCGATCACATACACTAAAAGGCGAAAACTCGCAGCAAAAATCACCCCCGTGTGAACTGGCCTTTAGCAACACGTGTCATTTCACTTGACAACAAGGTAGGGTCGGGCGGTTTTTCGGTAAACCGAAAAAACCCCGATTTTTTATAAAACCGATTCAACTGATTCGTCTTCAGACAAAAAACCGAAAAGAATCGGGGAAATGTTTAAATAATTTGGTCATACTCAAGTAAAATTGTAATAAAGTAAAAAAAACGCCGGCAGGCGACTAAACTACCGCCTGGGATCTAAGGGAGATCAATCTTGAATAATTTATTATGAACGCAGACCTCTGCGAAGACGGAATGACGCGTGGACTCGCCGCGAAAATATGGGCATATCTTATTCTATCCTCGTTTATAAAAGCATACGTGGTAGGGTATTATATTTATATAGGTCGTCTAATAGTTCAACATGAGTTAAAGTTTAGCTTGGAATTACTTTAAGAAGCCTGAAAGAGGCCAGGATTTAGCCAAATGTAAAATCTGCACACGTTACGTTAAGAACAAGGGAGGAAACACGCCAAATTTGATCCAGCATCTTCGAAGAGCGCATCTTAGTTTAAATATTTTGAGATTGCTATACGGCTGTTTACGCTTGACACTTCTTAATTGATGTTATCGGTTTCCATAAAAGCCGGTTTTTTCGATTTTTTTCGGACGGTTTTTCTGTTTTTACTCTGAACCGTCCGACCCTACAACAAGGACGTTCAACCGCCAGAAGTTACCACCTAAATTTACAGCATTAATGAAGTGCAATCAATATGCAGTACGAAACGCATACAAAGTCATATACCGGTACTTCTCAAATGGTTTGTGGAACAGTACACAACAGTAGACATTTTACAATGAATCTACTTTAGCTAGGATACAAAACATTCCCGCTTAGCCTTTCCATATTGCCTTGAGTATCCAGTATATGGCCTCAGAACACTGAAGGAAGAAACAAAAATTTTATAACTGCCCTTAACAATTGAAATTGTCTGATTTTTGACATTTGATAAGTGAAGGTTCACTGAGGTACAAAGTTCTGCTTCTTAGTGACTTATCAGTAGGCCTGGCTTCTAGGACAGTTTACTAACTGAACCTTTTACTTACTAGGAAAGTCAAGTGGCTTTAATCAAAGAATTATTGAATGATGAAGATGCAAGGAATAGATTGAAAGATAACGAAGTCAAGTTACTTACTCAGATCAGTCATTGCCAACCAGAAGCAATCAAAAGTAGCCCTGTCAAAAGGTGTGTGTATCAGTGCCAGTGCACGAACAGTAGTCATACAGTGTGTTATACTAGCTGTTGTTTCGTTGTGCTTACTACTTTATTTTCCATTATAATATTAGCCTTTTCAATGTAAATTGTGCAAATTCGTCAAGAGCTCGGTGTGTTCGTACACTTAATACTACAAATGCTTTAATCTCTCTGTAATACACTATATGGATATATTCGAAGTGCAGTATAGCTAGGCAGGAATTTCGGCGCGAAAATTTCGAGATTTTAGCAATAACATTATATAATGACACTCTTTTTAATTCTTTGGAAAGCTAAGTATTTAACATAGGATAGTATGGAAAACATTTTTCTGCATCCCTATTATAGGGTTACACATTTTAAGAAACTCGTGCTTGGTGCAAGTGTATAATTGGCCTTCACAGATTGCCGCCAAGTTATTGAACTTGATCGCCATGTGTGAAGCCGCAGACAAAAAATATAAACCACAAATTTTTCGCTCCCCACCTTGGCTGGAACAAGGATTAACAGCTAGTTCCATTAAATTACCATGCTGTGAAAATAATGCTTAAAAGCCGCCGCGCGAAAGAATTAACGCAAGCACTGGCGAAAAATTAATATTCGAAAAACTTTTGCCATTGAATCAAATAAAAAAACTTTGCCCAAGAATCGACGGTTTTGCTACATGTCAACTGATGAAGTAGTAATATACCTACTTTGTGTTATGAGATTAAGACCATCTGTTAAGAGAGTGGATTTTTCTTTTTGTTCAAACAAAAGGTTTTTCATTTGAAAGTCGAAACTCAACTTTTTGCCGGCTTTGTTCGAGCTTCAAATTGATTTTATTAAATCGAACCGAAGCTTGACAAGCCAGGGAGGTACTTTTCAAGTTATCCACGCCAGTTATTGTTTATTACAGACTTCGTCGCGTATATATCTATAATACCAGCTAGAAGTAGACTGGAGCGTTATCTCCTGTAATACTGAGTCCTATATGGTCCTTAATGATTGTCTGAAGTCAGGGTACGGCCAAACTTTCGCTTAACAATGGTTCGCTTCCTCCTGACTTCGAAAGTACGTGTAGAGAGTAATCGTTAACAACTTATAACTGAATTTTGTACTCGTATTATGTTTTAATGTCCCTGAACTCTTTCCTGAAAGTCTCTTTTTGCGCTGTTTTTTGCTAACTCTCATTTTTCCCTGCAATCTTTGAGCAGTTGCTATATTTCTTTTTTCTTTGTTTTTGCCTGGGTAAAAAGTTCTAACCTTTGTGTACTTTAATGTGAAAAAGAGTAGCTTGGAAGTAAATTATAAGGGCAAATATTATTCAAGTAAAAAACTTTATTTTTCAAAAAAATAGTATCGTAAAAAACAGTAGCACCACTACAAAGCAGGCTTAAATTTCGCCCCTGAATTAGCCTTCCAGTTTATTTGTATATTTCAATGATCTTACCTGTGCTACAATAAAACTGTACCTATCAAGAAACACGAAGAGTATAGGGCTGATTAACTTTCTACCATACACGGGCCGGTTGTTCAAGGGTGGGTTAGCGTTAACCTAATGTGTTAAATTTTAACCAGCTGTTTAGTTTGTGCATTTCTGTGACCATTTGTCTCGAAACTTTGCGAGTATAATTAAGACTTCTTTTTAAGTAAATAAGCTTTGTGGAAAAATGTTGCCAAGTTAGTAAACAAGAAGTTAAAACTTTGCTTCAAACTTTACGTTAATAAAGGAAACCAGCCTTTGAACAACTAGCCCTTCCCAGACAGCCAGGTCAGCAGCTTTTCAGAGTGCTTTGATTTGTGAGAACTGTTCATTGTATAAGAGGACTGGTTTGTATACATTTCCGACTGATACCCACCTGATAGCGAGTAAAATTGTTAAAGTTTCCCGTAGGCCACTAATCCCCGCTTTCTGATAGTCCACTCTACATTATTTTTACAGTTTTAGGCTGATTGAGAAAAGTTTGTCCCTAAGAAAGTAACTGATTAGGCCAAAAAAAATATGTGGGTTTCCGGTTTCCCGACCCTACCTGACTTTAGGGCACCTAAATATCCGACCCTAATTTTTTTATGGAAACACTTGTAACCGTTTACATGCGAAGTTCTTTGAAAGAAAAGATCGAAGAAGCAGTATTGCATTATGAAAGAGAATTTTATTGCTCAGCAGAGGCTGAACAACGTTGAGGTACTGCAACTATGAAACGGATGAAACATGGAGTAACAAACATTGTGCTGTTTCTTTAGAACTTTGTGTTAATTCACGCTATACATTCATGAGCTTTGAGAAATGGGAAAAAAAGTTTAACCAAAAAAAAAAGTCCGACCTACCCTACCTAATCTTTTTCGAAAAGAAATAGGAAACCCACATAATTTTTTTTGGCCTTAATAAAAGCGCTAGACTGGAGTGGCGAAACCTTGGGTCTTGGCTGTGGCTTTTTGTTGACTTGTATTCGTGTTATCTAAGCATGGCAACGATAGTGTGCTATTATTTTCAGTTTCACGCTCGTGAATTGAATTTTGAACCAGGCCCTTGTCTCAACCAACTTTCAAACAACTAATCAGAACTAAAACTGTTAAGTCTGTACAATATCTTTAGGCCTCGTGAACCAAACATCTCTGTTTCATCGCCAACTTATTCGGACATTGACTACACAGATGAAGACTTGGTTAGTAGCTTCTTTTCTACTAATTTACAGCACGTTCGCTGGTTTGTGAGTTTCAATCAGTATCTTGGAATGCGAAAATAAAGATGCAACTTTTCGAGCTACTGTCTTTGCCGTTGGTGTAATTATTTTAGAGAATTTAAGATTGACGTTCATAAATAATTAATATACCGCAAACTGCCGTTGGACGTTAGTCGTCTCAGTGGCGTTTGTCGAATTATGAAAATTAGGATTTTAAAAATTGTTGTTATTTTGTTTTCCGCTATGCACTTGTTGCGAAAAGTGCCATTAATCGCGAAAATTGTAAATGAAAAACAAATGAAACTTGTATTGAAAATGACAGCGTTAGCCCTGTTTGGTGTTTTTATTTGGCCACATGAAACTCTTGATGTTTACCATATTTTCTGTACGGACCAAAAGATTTACTAACAAAAGTTAAGATACCTTATCGACTGTTAATTAATAAACGTGCATGCTTATCGAATATTACTTTTTAAAACCTTGAGGTAAATCACTTACCTGCAGATGACGCTCATTAGGTTGAAAGCGCCAATGAAATACGGCAAACGTGACGACAAGGCGCTGATCATACATATGATTTTTACCAGTTTGAAGTTTGTGAAAAATGTGCCAATCAGGTCTCCATTGTACGCTGGTTCCTCGCAGGCTGAAAGGTTATAAATTGCTGTTTCATTTTTTAGCAAAAAATTGTTAATTGTCAAAAATTTAATAGCTTTCTATTATGCTGTTGAAGAAAAGAATATTGACATCCAAAAAAAATCGATATTTCGATAATTTTCCGTTTTCATATTATTTTAAAACTTTTGACAGCATATTCGCATTTTCTAAGAAGCGCATCATACTTTTTTAAAGGGAACGTTGGAATTCGCAAATTTGGCGCTGACCCATGCATGCAACAAAAACCTAGCGTATGAAGAATAGAAGAAACGACGAAGTCGGAATTCCTTATATCAACGACACTGACGGCAAAACAACTGCTCGAAAACAATAATTTACTCCTGAAAAAGTTAAAGCATAACTAACGTTTTTTTTATATTTATCGAAAAATCGATTTAGCTGCGATATTTCGATATATGTGAAGCATCGCAATATCGATATTCCAAAATACCGACGTATTGCGAGAGCCTATACGTACCGTACTGTACGTTTTCAAGCTATGGCACAACCACAACGGCCGCTTTGGTTTTTTGGCTTTAAACGTTTTCTGTAATTTGGGGGAAAGATATGAGTTTAAGATAACTGTTAGACGGGTGCCCCTGCAGTTGCACAGTTGCGTCTAGAAACTGCTTCGTACCTCTATGGTAGGGTAATATATATATATAGATCTTTCTCTGTTTCTGATTTTTATCCTAACCAATCCTTCAAACTTGGTGACTGTAGGATAAAGATATAACGAAATCTTTTATGCGCCCAGTAAATATATAAAAGTTAATTTAAAGCGTCCTCATCTAGTTTTTTAAACTCTTTTATATAGACTGCCACGTTGAATAAGGTTGATGATGAGGTGAGATAAAAACCTTTAACGATCATGAAACTGGTAGTGCCAAAAGCCTGCCTCCGCTGTAGGTCTGCATGGAATAGCTCAACTTTATGTGGGAAAATTTGGACTCAAAATCATATGAAGCTTTCCAAATTTTGATCGCTACCCTTCTAAATTTCGTATTTGCATTGTCTATCAGGCTTTACCTGTCTATTACCAAATAAAGGTTTATTAGAACCAGTCCCCTTGTACAAATGCCGAGTTTATTTATATGCATGATTGAAAAACTTGAATTACTTTGCATTTCATTTCAGGAGACCCCACCGAAGAGATTAAGAAAGAGTTATTCGGTAAGTTCTCTTTGCTCAACTTCGTTCTCAGGGCTAACGTGTGTGTTTTCAAGCGATAACTGAGTGGCTACTAACTGAGAATGAACTTTGATATTTTTTCAACCAAAAGATAGTCCATGAGAAATGCGTTAAACAGATAAAAGAAGGCTTACAGGTGCCTGCAAGATATTTAGCAAATTTAGATATGTCGGTGTCGCGCGACGGATTCGCACGTAGCCTGATTTTTTGTGATGATTTTTCGCGATACCTGCATTTCTGACTTTCTGCATTTTGTTAGAACGAACTATAGTTTGCGACAAATCGAAAGAAAATATAGAAATAAGCTCGTATAGAAGTCTGCGAAAGGTTTTGACGAAAACAGCGCCACGCTTGTACCTCTTTGCTATTACCAAAATAACGCCACGTGCCATTCACCTTCAGCCAACTACACCAGGGTATCTTGGCTTTTCTGATATTTCTATTTTTTTCGGTATTTTAGACTCCAGAAACTCTGATGCCACAAAATGAAGTGAGAACACCCCCTGTAAACAGTTTGTCCAAAGCTACCAGCGATGTGTACCTGAAACCGTTGGAGAACAAGACGACAGAAAGACCACCCAGTGGATCAAGTAAGCCTCAACATCAGCAAGTCACAAGGCTATCGCATCAGCCTAATGCGGGTAAACAGGTTTAAGCCTCAGTTCTGTACTGCATTGATTGCATATGTCTCTATTTCGAACATTACGCCTGAAAAACATTGTCTGGAAATCAGGCAAAGTCTTTGTCTCTGTATATGTGTTTTAGCTATATGCGTACACTATGTCACGTTGCTACGGATGGAGTAACCAACCTGTCCCAGAATACTGTAAAAACTTCTAAAATTCATGAAAAATTCATAAGCAATATAAAAAACTTCATGACCTGTTCTCTTTTGATTTTCAGAGCATGATTTTGTATCATGAATTTTAGAAGCCATATACAAACCTTGCAGTTCGGGCTTTATCAGATATATAAACCCTCAACTTCGCCTCGGGTTTGTAAATCTGACGAAGACGTCTTGCGCGCTTTGCATATAGTACTTACAATATTAATGGCGTACGTAACATGCATTTGGTGAACTAATTGTTATTTCCACGATTTTCAGGCAATTGCAAAACACCGAACTTTAGTTCTGGAACGCCGGCATGGTAGGTTTTGGTGACGTCAGATTTTCTCTGACCGTACGATTAATTCTTTGTTGACAATATGTCTTTCGTGTTTTGTAGTTCCCAAACTCCATCCAGCGGGAAGAAACAAAAGGTATAGCTACCACTTTAATCCTGCTTTTTCTCATCAGGCTAGAAAAATATTTGTTTTGTGCTTATCAATGTTTTTTCTTGGTGCATATTTAAAGGTGGGTGCACAGTTAAGGATCAACATTTTTTTCACATTCTTGTCTGTACTAGTTTTACGGCTGCTTTCCACCATTGCGTTCTTCGTACGTATAAAACTTTAAATTGTGATAAATAAAAATCCGTTTATAAACAACCAGAAATGGAACGTTTGGAATTCAGTGGAAGTGCTTTAAAAGTGTACGTGTTTATCTGTAGGAGCATGCAGTTCTTAAAAATACAAAATTTGGCGGGTTTATTTCATACGATAAATACGTTAAAATCGCAACAGTAACAATGCGTGTTTTCCACTGGGCGGAATTCTCCGCGCGGCAAATAAATCTAACAGGGCGATTGGTTTGCTTTGTGGCGAAATAGATTGCCAGCCAATCTTGCCGTTTGGTAGATTTATTTTCCGCACGGAAAATTCCGCCTAGTGGAAAACAGGCTTAAGGGTGCTTTAATTCCACCTACGCTTTATTGTCAAGCATATAACTACACGCGCGTAAAAGTTTAAATCCTTGAAAGCTTTATATTATTTGGAAACACACGAACAAATCGATGGGTAATAGTTTAAAACTTCAAATGCTCAATAAAGGGTTCTTGCAGTCGATCATACGATGGTTTTATAACAATTTAAACTTGTACACGTGGGTGTTAAAAACGCATAATTGGAAAGCAGCCTTGAAGAAAGGAAGGATATAGCTAATGCACCTTATGCTTTGTTTCTAGATCCACGATTTTGTATCGAAAACCGTTCTAAAACCAGAATCTTGCAAACCTGTAAGTATATAACCGGCGCAGGGTAAAGAATACTCTGAGGTCCTTTACAGTCGAACTAATTTGTCCTTGACATTTTCCTTGACAAGTTTTAGTGTTCGTGTGTACGACAAATACGTTTTCGTTGACTGTCTTGTACATGCGCATGTAGTCTTTGCTGAAAACTGGTGAGACTAGCTTCTTAACTATGTGCATTTTTAACTAAAAATCTTGCCATTTTTCGTTCTACGTAGAAGCAAATAAAACTTGTCGAAGAATAAATTCTCATCTGTGCTGAGTTAAACCGAAAAACGTCAGCACTCTCAGCACTTTAACATTTGTTCCAAACTTCATAGGACTTGAGTATTACATGTGCATGGCGGATTTTTGCAGTTTGTATACGATTTTTCCTGTTTGGTAAAATCTTTACTTATATCTTTGTTTTGGCAACTCTGTAAGCAATTCTAAATATCCACAAAGAATTCTCTTATTGCACTTTACTCGTCATGTAGAAATCCATTCGCGTTTTCCTCTTGCCATCAAACACATCATTATGACTTTATCCACCGCAATGAAAATCGTCTTTTTATAGTGTGGAAAAATGATCCGATTTGCAAAAATGGCATTAAAGTGCAGAGGTAGGGTATTTTGTTGCTTGCTTTGTGTTTCAGTTTGTTCGTGAAAATAATGTCGATGGAACCGATTATCGCAGAGTGTCTTAGGGTTTCCTTAATTTATTACTATCACACCGGCTCTAGTGTTCCTCTCAATATTGCAAAACTGCGTCAGCATTGCAATATACCTGGGAATATTGCTTCAAAATATTCGCAACCGCGAGGCGGAATTTAGTATTGTTGTTATATTGTGTCAGTGTCCTTAGGAAAAATCAAAGCAATTGTTTATTGATGTAGTTTTTATATATATTGACAAATTTAAGGTATTTTCACCATCATAAAGTTAATTAGTCACCGGTTGTGTTTACCTTGCTGTTGGGACTTGACAAAATAACTACAACAGCAATTTGAGCCTTGCGGTTGCAAGTACTTTAAAGCAATGTTCCCGGGTATATTGCTATTTTGATGGGAACAAAACAATCGGTTTGACAGTAAAACTGTTATTCTGTTTTTCTTAGAAGAGTGAATCGAGTACATGTATTTTGTGTGATTGGCAGAATAAGCGAGTGTGCATAATATCAAAAAAATGTTAGTTTTTACCATGTTCAACGCCAAACACTTTCACTTGTCAAGGGGGGTCCTCTTAAGAACTTGCCCTATAGATCTTTAGTCCGATCAAGGTTTTCCGTTCAAATATACTTAGATTGTCGAGCAATTTGTCATACGGATTGTAAGAAGCTGGTCCCAGTACCCTGCATTCCTGTAAAACGTACGCCGAGTTCTGCCAGGAAACCCGTCGTAAGTATTCGATTTATCGTGGCACATCTGATAGAACACACGAGAAGGGATGTGGCCTATTTCAGGGAGTGCTTACCCCTGAAAAGGTCTTTATCACCCACCCTCCAGTTTGTAAGTCTTTACCACACCCTCTCATCCCCTAGAAAAACTAGTTTGTCCACAGTTAGTTTTAGAGGTACAGCCGATGGGTTTTAATAAGGGATAACCTATATTCGTATATTAAACTATAGAGGCACATGATGCTGGTTAAACGTTGAATTCCCAACGTTTGTTGTTTTTTTTTTGTCATTTTTGTCCAGGTTTGCCTCTCCTAGACTCTGAATGCACCTCTTCTTGAGATATTCTTCACCTCTCTGCCACATGTAACTGTATCTAGCTGAAAAACCTTATTAGTTATATTCGGCGTAACATTAGTCGCTAATTCTCTGTATATATTTTTCAGGAGGAAAATATCGACTTTTTTGCGCCTACTGTAAGCCCTAGGATTCCTACATTAGTGGTTAGTTTTTCTTCTTAAAATTAAACTATTTGCTCATCGGTTTGTCGCTTTTTCTTATCGGTATATAAATATTAGAGACTTTAATCTATCGGCATGAGTCGTAATTTTATGTTATATATAACAGTCAATGGAAAGTTTTTCGAAGGCTACAAAAAATCATTATTCAGTGGAGAGCGCCGTCCACCTTTCGAGCAACCGACCTCTGGTTGGAAACAGCCTTTTATATCGAATTCAAGATGCTGTAGCCTATATATGGGGAAACGTTAGACCTCAGCTTCGTTGAAAATTCTGTGTTCATTTAGACCTGCCGGAAGACCTCCAGGCCAGAGCTCCTACTTCTTATGCCTTTCATTCGACGCAGCTTATCAAAACAGTGTGTTGTTTTCTTTAGCTCCGATGTATCCAAGAGCTTGAACGTCGCGGTTTGAATCAGGTTGGACTGTACCGAGTACCAGGGTATGTTCAGTTGTGAGTTACTTATTCGACTTTCGCCTTGTTCAAGACGTAGCACTCTTGAAACAGATTTAAAAACAAATCGAAAGCTTTTGTCGCACGCTGGATGAATGCTAGTAATACGTGGTCTTGCAAATGTTCTCTGGTCACAGTAACTACCATATTTTGAATCTCCTTAATCGCAATCAAACATCCTTTTTGGTTTGTTCACTGCTGAGATATTCAAGTGTTTGGAGAAGAGTGAAGCAGGACGGACAGCTGAGCAGACAGCGAAAGATATAAGTCTAATTGACAACGCCACAGCAGTTTTACTCGATAGTTGCACCAGTGTAGACCTATTAGTAAAAGAAATCCCAGACGGGATAATGAAGAATCCTCTATAATTACAATAGCTCAGAACACCACTATTCTCTCGCAATACAAGTACACGTTAACCAAGATCTGCTGTCGTTCAATAGTGCCTAGTGGAACTTATGTGACCTTATATATACCGCCGTTTGCCTTTTGTACAGTACATTAGGTATGATTTGTAAAGTTCAAACCTTACGTTCAGTGATTATATTGCCTTGTTGTGGTTGATACCTTATTTATAGGTCTGTAAGCCATAGTGATTGACAATTCATTCAAAGTACTCCTGTCATATTTTCTTAGGACAGAAACTCGTGTTCGCGAACTGAAGGCAGAATTCTTGAAAGGAAAGGGTTCTCCAGATTTGGTAAGCCCTACACGAGTTTGCATAGAGTTTAAGGTTGTCATACTATAGTTCAGTAAGCCTTGATTTTGCAAAGTGCTTAACTGTAAAGCATACATTTAAAACTTCAAACCAATTTCATACCTTCATCGTATGACAAAATCTATAGTGACTGACCGATTGCACCACCATCGGAAATGACCGATAACCGATTGTTTATTCCGCAATATCGCCGATACCGATATCGATTGTTTTACTAACGTCATAACATGCTTAGCTTATCGAAAGATAATCTATGGTTCAATTTCCAGTTACCAGTTTCAGCACTTGGGTAGCCCCATGCAAAGTATGTGTTTGAAGAAGTCAACCATTACACTTTAAACCCAAGAATAAAACTGTCCGTTGTTCGAAAACTCCTATTTTCTGTTTTGTCCTTCTTTGCAGTGCATGTTTAAAGTTTTCGAACATGTTGGCGTATTATGTCGATGTAAACACTTTGGTTTTGTAACAGTCTGTTGCACACAATTGATAAATAAGGAAAATATCACCGATACCGATAGTTCACACTAACAAAATCCACTAGGTGCAGTGGCGGACACTTTATACAAAATAATGGGGGGCCTGAGGCCAAATTTGAGCATATGTGCTAACAGAAAATTGTGGAAAAATTTTTGTTTTTCTATTTACATGTATACTGTGCCATCTGAAGGTAAGTATAAGAACAGAATTCAATTATTAATATGGCAATTTCATCAAATGTCTGTAATTTTTCTTATTTGGTACATTGTCTCGAAATAATTAGGGGAGCTCAAGGTGTCTGCCAGTGACTATAGGTGATACAATATGAGCGCCTGCTATTCCCTTAAGTACTTAAAATCTAGTACAAGAATATTCGCTCTATCAGAATTTGTCCCATTAACTTTGGGGCGTTTATTTTTTTTATGAACACGTTTAAACTATCCTTCCTGTTCTGGTAGGTGCAGCTGTTTTAACAATCTCGTCCCTCTTTTAGACGAAAGAAAGCGATGAAAATGTCATATGTGGTACCTTAAAAGCATTTCTTAAACAACTCTCTGAACCGTTGCTTACGTTTGCCTTGCACAAACGATTTATGGAAGCCGCTGGTAAGTCCTGATCTCGATGAATAAGTTCTGCACTTGATAAAACTGCAACACGTCGATCGTATGGTCACATGAAAGTTTAGGACGTTTTAGTCGCCCCATGATCATCGTTGCGAGTGTCCTGTACCCACTCTGTATTTTGTTAAACACACTTGATTCGAAATCGGAGTTGCATCGACAACGGCTTAGGGGCCGTTCAGAAATACGTGACACTTTATTTCAATTTTGTGATACCCCTTTCCCCCTGTGTGACATTGTGTGAAGATTGCCATTATTCTCCCTCAAAAAATACATGACGCAAGTTGGCATACCCCCTCGCACAATAAAATTGATTGGCAAAAGCTTTTTCATCCCCCCGTATCAAGACTGCTATAATTTTGAAGTAGCCATATTTTTAGTAGCCTACGCGTAGACTCAATTTGAATATCAAATAGAGTCTACGCATCGCAATCAAATAGCTTGTTCAGTCACGTGG
>JAOBYK010515344.1:0-12845 GCA_025434845.1 Phenganax subtilis
AGGTCCGGGCTAACGGACCGAAAGCTTTGCAATAATAAATATACATGGTGTATACCTCAAACGATTACTGATATTAAATTCGGCAAGTTGAATAAACAAACACAGCAGGCAAAATTTTAACACGGTTAGCGCTAATCGGCTTTTGAACAACCGCCCCCAGACAACTTGTGTTTGCTCTTGGTTTGCACACTCGAGATCTCGCCATTATCTAGGCGAAAAAGGCTAAATTCTGCAGCACGGTAGTTGTGGGGTTGTACTTGTATAAAAACTTGTGCTTTCAATACCTGTTTATTCCATAACCTGGGTAGAAAAAGAAAAATATTATTGAAAAAATATGGATAAACATCAAATATCTACAAATATTCATTCAAATTACCAAAAAACTCCGCAACCATGTCTGTACTGCCTTTTAAAGTGATAGCATTGCTTTGCACAGTTGCCGCCATTTTTTAAAATTCGCCTGCGCTAGAGGATAGCAAAAGAATCTAATGGGAAAAACCGCAAAGCAAGATAATTGCTTTTCGCAAGACATGCGGATAACGGATCACGAAAATCGTAACTTAAATTTCTAAGAGACTACGGAAATGAGAGTTACGGAATTAAAAGATTCAAAATAAGTGTGGCTATCACAAAAATTTCTTCAATCAAGTACGTTTCAGAGCAACATGATGTTACAGTACAACTTCCTTTATGCATGGCGAAGTACCTCACACAACATTTGTTGCTTTCCGTGCAGTTAACAATCGAAAAAAGTATAGATACGCACATTTACGTTTTCTTAATTTACCCAAACGTCGAGTATTCAGTCCTTTTATTGCCGTTTCACACTTTTCACTAGCGAGGACAAATATTTTCCAAATTTGGCCAAAGCCATGACGTGCAAACATACACTTTAGAACAGGTTGTTCGAAAACGCAGTTAAATGCTAAAGAACCGGTAATGTGTTTGGCTATTATATAAAACTATGCAGAACTCAGAAAAAGAATTGTTGTTTAAACTATGGAACAGTACAGGAAACGACGTGGTGCAAACTGATTAGACTGACAGTAATTTGCAACAGCGAATCTAAAAAATGTAAAAAAAAACTATTTTAGCATGCATTAATTAAAATGAATATGTTTTAAATTCAGTTTCAAGGAAGTTCTAAGAGCACTTTCAAACTATGTCTCATAGCAACGCTTCAAAAGAGGTTTGCATGTTTTAGCAACATTCGCATTCATTGGGATTTTGAACGCAGTTCTAATTCAGAAGCCGACAACAAACTAGTACCACACGAAAGCATTTTACAATCTTTTCAAGCGAAGAAAACGGATATTGGATCGAAGCCTAAGATTACTAACACTAAAAGTAGAGAAGAGGTGAGTTTTTTTCTACTAAAATTTGCGACTATTAGTATTACTAACATTCTGAGATGATAGCAGCTTATTCAGTATTGGCTAGACACTAGACACTCTTTATATTGTCAACTTTTGTAACAAATTTATCAAGTGTTTCAAGAGTACAATCTTGAGTTTATATATAAGAAATTAGGCCTTTTTTCAATAAACGCTATCACTTTTTCAAATAGATCCAGACATAAATAATTGCACAAATGCGACGCATGAATGATAATCAATCGGACACTATGCAAATTAAAATCATTAAAAGAAAGAAACTTAGAAAGTTTAGGAACGAAAGTGGGACTTGTTAAGAAGTTCTATTTTGGAAACAAAGAGTTGTGTTTGTGTGGTTCTCTATGTTCTTCATAACTATCAAAAAAATTCCGCATTCATTGAACAAGTAAAACATATATATGTTATGTAAGAGTGAAACCAGACAAGTAGCATTATTTACCACAAGTAGTGTAAGTTAAATTTCACTATCAAGGCCGGTTTGCAACAGCGATTCTTGCTGTGATTTTGCTCCTCTTAGCGTATGTGATCGAGTGGGTCGACTTGCGAGAGGATTAGCAAAATTGTTGAATCAAGTATTTTGCCAGTTAAGGCGAAAAAAAACTTACCAATAAAAAGACAGTAAGGCAAAGATAATTAGTTGTGTTAGCACAGGATGTTAAAATAAAACTGTTGGACATAAAATGGAAATTCCAAAAAGATGAGAGGCGAAAAAAGTCTGCCAAGAAAAAACGGCTCTGCCGTTTGCCGTAGCTTTTGAACGCGAAGCTTAATCTCCCTATTCACTTTATCACATCGTTCAACTCGAGAAAAATGGCCTGAAAATCGCCTGTGTAAATGGGCATTCAGACGGCAGCGAAGGATGGTCAACGTGCAGTTATCGTACATGTAATTCCTTATCAATACAACGTGCAGCAGTATGTACTGTGAAAAACACACAAACATTAGAATACGTTTGATTTGCTTGCGGTAATAAGCCGAAAACGATTCTAATTTGACCACCATGCGCTCTGTCCTGAGAGGCTTGATAAAACCCACAACATAAAAAAAGATTAGCTAAGTACGTGATAATGTTTGGTCTAATAGCTGTAGCGGAATTCATGCGTCGGAGTTTCAAACGATTTAGCAGCCGGTTACACTTCACTCAAGGGTCATTTCACTCTCTCACGCGATATCAATCTACTCGTGCGGGTAGGATTCTTGCTACTATGAAATTATCTCCAAATTTTGCATTGTTTACCCATTGTCACCTGTTCAGCAGCAATCTGCTCAATTGTCCCTAATTTGTTATTTCACTCTATCTAATGCCAGGACATGTTATTTCTACTTGTCAGGATGAGATTTTTGCCCATCAATGAAATAAACAATATCTTATTTTTTAGCCAAAAATCATGCAAAAACAACAGCAACAACATCCCCCACCATATTCTGCAGGGCCAGGGCCAAGCACAAGCACACCCTACCCAACCAAACCTCAAGGGGGGCCACCTATGCAATCTGGCCAACCGATGCAACCAGGGAACCCAAACAGCCCACGCTATGTCCCCACAAACCATGGGTATCCACTAAACAAGTCACCCTCAGTAAAAAGTACTACAACAAGAACTATTGTGCAACAGCAACCACCAGCAGTCATTGTGAGCAATGAATATGTGTTTGGTGAGCTTCCAGTTAGTATGCAGTGTTTGACATGTAAAACACAGATTGTCACTGGGATAGAATTTACATCAGGAAGCCTAGCTTGGCTCACTTGTTGTGGATTGGCTGCAGTGGGGTAAGTGGTATTTATTGTATAGACCCTTCACAATGTTTCTGTTTTTCTGGCAGGCAAAACATTTCCAAGTGAGGAAGTTTTTTGATCTTGCTTTTGTTTATGGTCAGTCAACCAGTTTTTACTGCCAGCGAAACGTAAACAAAGCAAGTGGTCTATTAACCGGTAACTGCTAACTTGCAAAAGTTTCCCGTAAGACATTACTGTATATTAGTTGAGCTATTTTATTAACCAGAGGTTCTGCTTGGGCAAAAAAGTGTCGCCAAAGACATGGCTGATTCATGCATAAGCTGAAAATTCTTAGAGGAAAGGAACTACTAACTTATTTACTGTGTTTAAAACATGTTGGGTTCACCTGTCAGGTGAAACTTCTGCAAGTGAATAGGTTAACGACAGAGATCGAACATTGAAAATTTTTTTGACAATTAAACACATCATTTTATTCGTTACTTCTTCCAACTGATTTGCAGTGACTTCATGTCCAAGTTACTCAACATCATGACTTTTTTTTCTCTTTAGATGTTTTCTTGGCTGTTGTTTCATTCCATTTTGTATTGATGATACGAAAGACGTCTCTCACAAATGTCCTAACTGTAAAACCATAGTGGGCATTTATCGAAGACTATGAACCATTATAAAGACAAGTCTTGACATTTGACCAAATTGTAGCAAATCTATTGTACATTTCAATTTTTTATGTGTACAGTGTAAAAATAACTGTCATCAATGACAAACCGTGTAAATATTATAAACACTTTTGGCCAGGTTAAAGATTGCACAGACTGGTCTAGTGAACACTCATATTGCAGTCTTCATGTAAATATTACAATGTTGATTTTTTTAGTTCTAACGACTGCAAGAGACTGCAATTTATATGACAAAAATTCAGCAACCCACAAAGATGTTAAGCAGGCGTTTTCTCTCTGTGAGAATAGCATTGCCAATAAACTTATTAAAATGCAAAATTAGTGAACAATTGTACTCATGAAAATATATTGAATTACGGTAAAAGTTACACTAGTATTGCAAGCATACATAGCAATTAATGGAGGCCACTGAATCTGGGTGTGTGCGTGGGGGGGATGACTACCCTTCTTTCCCCTAAACTATAGTGTCCACTACTGAAAATAAAAATGTTGTTACTTTTTTCGTTGTTTTTTCCACTTATAGATATCAGGACCATTTTCTTCACCTTTCAACTTCTTCCTTCTTCCTTTTCCCATTAAATGTTTCTGCAATTGCATCTGCTGTTCAACTTTTGCTAAATGCTTCTCTCGTTCAATTCTCTTCGCTAACTCGTCATACGCTCTTTTCCGTGCTTTCTCCAGTTTTGCATGCACTTTCCCCTTTATTTCACCATTTTCCATCTTCTCATTTTGGTCCATGACCTTAGGGTCTGTGGCACCAGCATCATTTTTCGAATCAACAAAAACAACATGTGAGTTAACCTCACTATTTCGTTGCTCCCCGATCAAGTGCAATGAACACCGAAGTCGTTCAATTTTCTTCTTTTCTGTAATTCTCTTCATCCTAGTATAATTCAAATCTTGACTCTTCATCATTTTCATTTGAGCTTGAGTAAACGGTTTTCTTTTTTCAACAACATGAATACCATTCCGTATTTTGGTATTAATCATTTTATAATAGAACTCATCTGGATTCTTATTCCTAGCTTTCTCACGAAGCAGTTTTAAATGGTCTTCCTTACGATGATAGTCTTTGGCTCTCAATACATAATCCTTGTGTTTTTCAAGGAGTCCAAACTGTTTCCTCTTTTCAGGTTGACTTCGTTCTCTATGCGTCCTCTGCAAGCTCTTTTTCGCGTTTTTAAAAGAAGACATGTTTGCTAACACCTGAGTAAAGCTGACGGCAAAATCTATTTAATAAATAAGTAGAAAATGAAAACCAAATTTTTCAAAATACACCACCACTAGACTGCGGCCATTTTGTTCGCACGTGTTTCGCACAGCATATGTGGTCATGTGTCCTTTTTCACACCTTTCTACCCCACATATATTCACAAATGTACCGTTGAATCTCGTATATATAGATAGCTCAGTGAGGCTGGTCGATATGAGGTGCACTTTTAAGAAGTTACGAAATTAAATTATTTTCAATAAAAGAATTGGAGAATTTCTATATCTTGATTACAAAAACTTTTCATATTTTTACCAAATATTTGATTAAATACATCGCAAAACATGCCTGCAATTATGTTACAATTAACGGCCCAAAATTATTAAAAATATAAATATGATTTGCACAGTGTTAATTTGCGAACTCGAGACGTTTCACGCTAGAAATATGCCACAAATTACCGACACTGTAGAAGATATAAATAACTAACAAACTTCTAAATTAACTAAATTAACGTTCTATATTTGTGAATAAAAGAATGTTCGTGATTGCCTAATTTGCGCACTGAATTTGCGTGACGTAACAAAGGAGCTTTTTTTTTATCAAACTCGCCCGAATATATTCCTATCTAATCTACCATCACTAGCTTCCGAAGCGAGGACGGAAGTGCCCGATTCTTGCCGAGATGTTCCGACCATCTGCAACCAAGTTTCAGCGGTGAATTACGTTATCCTAAAGTTCATCACCATTCGCTTGTTCACGCTTTAAGCCTTCTGAGACCATTACGTTATATCTGAGGAAAATAAGAACTGTCGATTTTAATGAATTCTTTTTTTAGAGCAACTGTACAGGGGTCGGGTGTACAAAACCTGAAGGCACTATCCACAAAAAATTTTTTTCTATTTGCCCTAAAATTTCCCCCACCCAGCGTCTTAAAAGACCAATTGCATCATAAACCAAATTTTGATTTCGACAAAAATATTACCACAGCTAAAGAGAGCATCATAAAATTAGCAAACTTGCAAGATTTGGTTGCAAAATGTTGTAAATGAGTGTGGAAAATACAGCCGTGTGAAATTCGCAAATCAGTTTGTATAATTCAATATTACAGGGTGGAAACTTATACCTGTTTTGAGAAAAACGTATCAATCTCGACCGCGTGATGCAACAATTTCGCATTGCTAAACTTTCCGCATTTCGCAACATATTCTTCGTATTGGCTTGACCAAACTTAGTTTATTATGCAATGCGTCCATTTGACACTTAAATTTAGATGCAATTGACCATAACGAAAAAGATGGCGGTATGTACATTTTACCAGAATGCATTGCAGGCTTAAGGTATAAATGAGTAAAAACAGATGACAAGAAAAACACTTCATGTTAAAAAATTTTAACAGAACGAAAAATATAACGTCTTGTATCATGCCTGCCTGTCAAAGACGTCACTTCGCTTTTTTAAACGATTCCGACCGCAATGCATGCTGGTAAAGTGCAGACATACGCCATCTTTTTCGGTATGGTGAATTGCAGATCACAGCAATTTGTTCAAATATACTTACTTTAATGTACGCGATAGAAATCTCGATTGTGAGTTATCCCAAACTAATGTGTACGTACCAGCTGCAGTACAATGATGGAATCTGAGGGATATAGAGATACAAAAGAGGATTTTATTATACGAGTTTGCATTCTTGGTCATGACCACTAGCTACGAACTGATGCCATTTGTATTTTGAAAACGTCTACACACCCTACGTTTGCTTTCGTTGCATGTAAAGGATAATCTAGCTTTACAACCCATTCCTCTTTCCGTTTCACATTTTCTTCGTCGTTTTCACAACGTTTCATAAACGAAACTCCAAATTTAATATCTTTGCTAAAAAAATACGCCAATCAGTCAGTGCAAGTCTTCTTTACAGTGTCAAAAATTGATTTGACCTTTTTCTCTCTTGCTATCTTGGGTCATTCGATTACAAAGATATACGTGTACCTTGATATCCTATAAAACCATCCAATAGACTCATTTTTTCCTCCGCATTCAATTTTGTGTGTAAAACTTTTCTTCGCCGCTAGAAAGCAAAAAACCATGAATTTTAAGATACACTGTAGATCAACACCAGTATAACTTAACGGATAACATCCTACCGATATATTCCTCTGTCAACTCAGGATCTTCTCCTACTGCAAGCTAAAAGTATAAATGAGTTATTTGCATATAGCAACCACAACAGATGAAAAAGAAACAAGCTATTCAACACTAATGTACTTAGATTAATTAAAGTGACTTTTTCATTCCAGAGGTGTCCACATTTGAGAAGAGTTCACGCAAGGGAGATGACCTTATTAAGGCCATTTTCCACTACGGCCTTTTTGCCCGCGCGGGCGGAGCGCACAGTTTTGAACATGCTCTGTCGTTGTCTGTCAGTGCTTGGTCCCGCGTGCACGCCAGGAAGGTTAAAAACAGTAATTCAACTTCCTCCGCGTGTTAACGAGATCAAGGGCGGACAATCAACACCAGAGCATGTTCAAAACTGTGCGCTCCGCCCGCGCGGGCAAAAAGGCCATAGTGGAAAATGGCCTTTAGAAAAGTATTATTAGAGACGTGTTATTAGAGAGGCGTCCACACTAGAGAAATTTTCTAAGAGAAGGGTTCACAACAGAAAAGCGCTATTGGAGAGCTGTCCACATTAGAGAGGAGTCCACCATATAGGGGTATTCACATTAGAGAGGGGGTACATATTCGAAAAAAGTTACTAGAGAATTGTCTGCATTAGAGAGGAATCCACCATACAGGGGTGTTCACATTAGAGAGGGGGTAAATATTTGAAAAAAGTTGCTAGAGAATTGACTGCATTAGAGAGGTTGCTGCATTAGAGAGATATCAACATTAGGGAGGAGTCCACAATGCAGGGGTGTTCACATTAGAGAGGGGGGAAATATTTGAAAAAAGTTACTAGAGAATTGTCTGCATTAGAGAGGAATCCACCATACAGGGGTGTTCACATTAGAGAGGGGGGAAATATTTGAAAAAAGTTGCTAGAGAATTGTCTGCATTAGGGAGTTGTCTTCATTGGAGAGGTGTCCTCATTAGAGGACATATGGGTGGACACCATACACATCCAAATGTACTGAACTCTGCAAGGTGTGGGCGTTACCATGTGTTGAGGCACTGGAGGAAGACAACCATTCTCGCAACGACATGTGCCGCCATATTCCTCCGGGAGATCTTCTGCTTCAAAATAATCCAGCAATTTGTATAATTCCATCGAGCTTAACACAACGCATTTATCCCGAGTTTTAGGATCGAGAAAACTTTTTGCAATTTTCCAGAGATACGGAAAAGCCCTGGAAAAAAACGCAGTTCATTTTAGCGAGTTTGTGAAACGCGAAATCTGTGGACGAAAGGGATACTCCTTTTGGTCCCAAAAAAACTTCTCATTTTTGACGCCCAAGCTCATTATATCAATTATTGTAGTAAGGTTTGAACTTATCATTTTCTTTGGTGCTAACCTATAGACAAATTGAAAATTTGTTTTAAAAAAACTACAACCTGAGGTCAATTTCAATGTAGTGCCCAATATAGCGCTGCTGCAGCAGTGTTGAATGTAGTGCTACTCCCAGTGATCCCAACTCATCTGCTAAGTTTCTAAAGGCCAGTTTACACAGGCCATTTTTGCTGCGATTTTTCTGCTCTTAGTGTATGCGATCGAGTAGGTTGACTGGCGAGTGCATTAGTGAAAATTGTTAGACCAAGTACATTCCCCACTTATCCACTCATTCACATCGTTCAACACGAGAAAATTGGGATCGAAAATCACCCGTATAAACGGGCTTCAACATTGTTTTGGAAATATAGTAAAGCAGGAGTTTTCTACTTGTATTGATCTTCTTCAGACTATCAAAAATTCTGGAGAAATTAGCAATGGAAGCATGCATTTCAAAATAGATGATGTTGTGCTAACGATGCTTCGTTCGCACAAGGCCATACAGTTTAGCTTATATCTTATTTTTAATTTCAGTGAATGTGGTAGAGCTCAACGCATAACGAGCTGATCCTAAATTTAGTATACAATATCCATTCGAAAGGTAGTACGTTCAATGGATACCCAAATCACTGAGGACGCTCGCTAGTGACATGGGCATGGGGATACCCTAACCCAGGGGAACCCTCAGACAAGCGATTATTTTACACCTTATTAAATTCCAGTCGCTTCATTGCCTTTCTATGGTCACTTGATACTAAATAATATACAAATGATGAGTGTCTTCATTCGTGCAATAGTTAGAATATTGGCCGTATTTATATTAGAAGACGTTTCTAACGTCTGGACGAATGAAACGCCCTGCAATAAGTGCGACTAATGTAAATACGCGATGAAGGAATAAGACGGCGAATTAGTTTCTTTGCACAGTTTTATACTAAGAGAATTGCAAGCAAGACCCGATCAAGGCCTTTAGAATAAATTTCGTCTCTCGGACTCATTTAGTGCATCTAAGTTTTCTCATCTCGTATTTATACCAGACGAATTTAACGTCTCAGACGATAAAGACGTCTGTTCGGTGCGTCGTTTGAATGCTTTTAGCAATGTTTTGTTCATCCGTTCAATTTACCGTTTTTATACTAGACGACTTTGTCGCCTCAGACGTTAAAGTCGTCTCCGACGTTAAAGACGTCTTCTAATATAAATACGGCCATTTTTATTTGGTGAAAGTTGGAATATTTCACTCAACACGGAACTCCTTGTTGAACGGGACATTCATCTCTCACCCCATAAAAAGAGTCTTACACCATTGCACTCATAAACAGTCATTATTCGTACATTATAAAACAGAAATACTGCAAGTTAAATCGACTTTGGAAAATTCGTCTACAAAGACGACCGCGGAGCATAAATAGTCAGGGAGGTAGAGGGCTTACCCTATCGAGGGGCAATTTCATTTTGTTTTAGAATTCATCATTGAAGGCTGCTGATAACATTTTCGCATGTTGGCGGCGCTCAAATTTCTTGAGGACTTCTGCCAACACGTTATTCCTAAGTTCTTCTATTAAATTCTATTACGGCATGAAAATGTGAAATTTTGGATTGAATGGCGGAAAACATTGCTTACAGCATCAGAAAGCTTACAAAAAACTGTATATAAGACATTTAAACAGTTTTTTAATCTTTTAAAACAGTTTTGAGTTATTGCTTCTTGAAATGTAAAAATTAAGCTAAAATTTGGCAAAAGGAACTGGGAACTACATTAAAAACAGCTTTTAACTAGAAAACCATTTTCTAAATCAGAAAACCGTTCCAAGATCTTCTATGCACTTTTTTGTAAGCTTTCCAATGACGTTGGCCATTCTCGTTCTTTTCAAATTTAAAAGTTCATGTTTTTTCGCTGAATTAGAATTTAGTACAACAATCTCCTACAAACGTGTAGGAAGGACCCCACAAGAAATTTTAAACTGAACAACATGCAGAAATACATTTAATAACCTTCGATTTACATGATTAAGGCAGAATGAAATTGCCCCTCAATATGGTAAGTGTTTCCCTATTTTGGTACCTCTGCCTCCCTGACTAAAACTAGTAAATACGGTAAATTAAGTTTGTCACCATGCGGTGTCCACGCCCAAGGGCAGGGGTAATCGCTTTTACTTAATTCACTCTCACTACCTCTAAATGATTTCTTACTTACCATGGTGTGTTGACAATAAAAACCTATATAAAGACATAAACAATGAATGTTCAACGCGCAAAGTCTTCACTAAGGAAACTCACTATACTACGGATAGTGTCTTGTCGATTTTACCAGAATTCTTTGTGGTTTCAAAACGTCTATGTAAAGTGACTGTTGATGGATATTCCAAGAATTGTGCCAAACTACAGATGATTATTTTTCTGGTAAACGACTTTGTTGACTTCAAAGCGATGTTGCTAATGTTGCTTCTAGTATTTCCAGTAAAATCGACATGCTGCTATCTTTTCTATATTATAGTCAATTAGCCAACTGTTATGCTGCTGAACAGACGCCTCTACAAGGTTTCAAACTAAAACTGTCTTGAAACTTCTCTGTACAATTGCGTTTAGCAGAGCATGCCCGGGGCCAGTTGTTCGAAGCGCGTTTAGCTTAAACGGTGCTCAAGTTCAAAATTATAGTCATATTTATGTATTCCTTGAACAACGAAATTGAACGTTTTTCAACTGAATACAATAATTATGTATTTACTCAATGTTTTACTGAATAAGATTTGATTTGAAAGTTTTAGAAGACGTGTGGGAATATTTTTTATTCTAACTTATCCCTTGCTTAAGCTAAACATGCTTCCAATAACTGGCCCCAGTAAGTTAGCTCCAAAAGGTTTTCACAAGCTTGCTACAAACCTTTCCGACTCTTTCAGGGTAATATTCTTGATCCAATTCCACAAGGTGAGTGAATAAACTCAATGCTTTTCTATAGTAAAAAGACATTGAATATTTTTTAGAATAGATAGTGCGAAGCAATTTTTTCCATAAATTTTTTAATTTCACCTAATACTTAAGGTGGCCCCACTCATGTCATGTATATGGTCCAACGTTGTAATTTCTTTATTCTAAAAAAATAATTGAAAATTCAACTCCAGAAAACTTTCAAAGAAACTATAATTCCTAATTATTGGGTCAATAATGTATTCCAATCATGTATTTTGCATTTCAATTCGACCACATGCAGTGGCGGATAACCCAATAGGCTGAGTAGGCTGAGGCCTACCAGCCCATGCTTTCGAAAGACCCGTAATTTTTGGATATCGCTTACTTTGAAACAGCTAGGTCATGTACAATTGGTGAAAAAAATATACAGTTATGTATTACAGAAGGCATAACCACGCTAGACCTGAATGTAGTTACACTTATCAAAGCCCCAAGTGCATGGGACAGGCCAAACTATTTATTACATAGTAAGTAGTTCAGCGAATCAAGGCCCGCAAATTTTGGCGAGCCTACAAGCCTGGGGTCTGGTCATCCGTCACTGTCACTGACCACATATACATTCCCCAAGGCTAATGGAGGATCTCTTAAATACAGATACAAACTCTGTACATGTAGATATCAGTGGCAGGCACTTCACGAAACGTTGAGGGGGCCCGAAGGCAATTTGAGCATGTATGCTGACAGAAAAATTGCAGCAAAATTTGTGTTTGTTAATTTACATGTACGTATACTGTGTCATCTGTGTGTAACTATTTATAGTACCGCAACTTCATAAAAGGGCTGTAATTCTTGTTGTTTGGTACATGCTTTCGAAATTATTTGGGGGAGGGGGGCTCGAGCCCCCTTGGCCCCCTTAGTGTCTGCCACTGGTAGATATTATTTAAACTTTAACATTAGATTATCACAAGACTTACAAGTTCTATAGACTTCTCCTTCATTTGTTCAATTTGTTTTTCTGTGTTCCAAACATGCCACCTCATGATCTCATCTTCACGCAACTGATTAAAACACACCATTTACAGTTTAGCAAATTGCAATACTTGGGTCATAAATCAGTCACTAAGGTTTAGGGCTTCAGTGGCGTGGTCATTAGGAAAAGTACCTTCCATCACTGAGGATGCACATTCAATTCTCAGTGTGGAGAAGAATTTCCTCAAGTATAGTGAAAAGCCCGTCAACTGCTCTGCCAAAAGTCATAAGTTTTCTCCAGCACTCCAGTACATGGAATAGTTGACAGGGTGGGTTGGGCTAGACAGGTTAGGAAACTAGTCTCATAATTGCTATAATATTAAATATATATATATATAGAATGGTTTAAGTTTACCTCAATTAGTCCACTACACAGTGTTTCATCCAAAGGGAATCATCA
>JAOBYK010515677.1:0-12836 GCA_025434845.1 Phenganax subtilis
TGCAAGCAACAATCTGCACTCGCTCTGAAGTAAATGATAGTAACAGTTCAAGTGTCTTTATACAGTAGATAATTCTCGCCAATGCGCAACTGGATACTAAGAATCGCACTAAGTTAAGAACAGTTAAGAATGATATTAAGAACACATTAACAATAGAACTAAGGTATCAGAATAATGATAATAATAATTATTACACATTGTAGTAAGAACACGCGTTTTGATTGGCTAATAACCGACTGAAAACACTTACCTTGACCTTGATAATTCTGCATATCACAAAAACCTCATCCAATAATTGTTTGTTATTATTATAATACCATTTGAAAGCAACCGTCACTGCAAACGTTTCTTTTTACGTTTGCGTTTGGAATAATAAAGTAGTTAATTATTCCCCAACCGCTACGACGAACTCTCGCTGACTATACTCGTATTTGATTGGTTAATCAAAAAGATGAGACTTCTCTTATTGGCTCCACGTGTTTAGTGGTGGTAAAGAAAGTTGAATCTGAACCTCACAAATTTTGCCAGAATGACATTTACCTTTGATCATTTGACTTTTCCTTGTGGAGCAAAAATCTTGGTATCCAATAAGCTCTCAATCTACGTAACGAATCATACTGTGTTCTCGTGAATAGGTCTTGAGTAAGACCATCCTGGCTTAGTGCTTCACGAATCTTTTGTTTCGCCTCGACAGTTAAATGTGTTCTATATTTATCATTAATTTCACGAAATAATTTGACCCTCATCATTTGAAGGGTAGTTTCATTCTCAATACTCGATTCTTCAAGGTGCTTGTATTCTTCCACATCAAGCCAGAAATTAAAAAGATGAACACCCGAAGTCTCGCTTAAAAACTCATAAAATTCCCTCATTCCATCACTCTAAAGAAGAAAATTTGTAAAGTTGAAGACATGAATAAGATGTTGTCATATGTTAATCGGGTTTGCACAAAGATTTGCGAGAGTTTCTAAGATCTGAGCAAGACGACGCAAACAACTTGATCAGCATAGCAACATAAACTTCATCCATGGCACAAAAACATTACTAAGCATGCGTGAGCAGACTATCGTTTTCCTCAGCTTTCAAACGTCAAATTGATGAGAATTATATTCAAAGGGACTTCCTTCACTCATCATTATAGTGTTCCACCTTCCACAAGAACCACAAGTTGTTCATATACCGTGCTCAAAGCATCTTCTTTCATCTCTTGTAGATTTCGTCTACCAAAATCCAGAACACTGCGAAGTTCAGCGTCAGTTCTTTCAACGTCTTCTTCATCAAAACAAAGTATGGTGTCTTCTTCCACTTCACTGAACTCCTCAAATAAAATTTCATTGTCTTCCTCCTTTCTCTCTTCCAGTCCTAGAAAATCATATACAGCAATGTAACAGCTACATAAAAATAAACAAAAACGAAACATTTAATATTATACTGGACAAAAAGGAAGACAACCTCACTGGTGAAAGGAACAGTCGTTAGGACTAGAAATACCTTCAACAGGTGCACTTCTTGTTCTTCGCACAGAACTTTTTGCTGTTCTACTATCATTTTTCATCTCATATGAAGCTGTGTGTGTCTTTCTCTTCCCAACATTCCTAAGTCTTCTTCCTCTAGCAGACCTGATTTTTAGGTCATCATCGAATTTATCCTCACCATCATTCGACACGCTCCTAGTTGGAGGTCCTTCAAGTAATTTCAATCTCGTTTCAACAGCAGTTGACAGCATAGCAGGCAAGCTTGAAGCACTGCCTAGTGGACGTTGGTAAAGATGTTCATGTTCTTGCCCTGGCCATGATGACTGACTAGTACAATACACTGGACTGTCATTCCACTGCGAATCAGGCAGCACCATTGGGGTTGACAAGCGGCTATAACCTCGAAGCTCTAAATGACTTGGCTGTACACGGCTGGTATCAGAGAGTTTCCGTAAAAGTAACTTACACAGCTTGTATTCAAGAAACAGTTGACTCCTACAGATCAATAAACAATTTTTGAATGAGCTAGAGCATAACAGGGTGCAAGGATGATGAATTCTCAGCCTTGGATATTAGATGAAATTATGACTTTCAAGCATAGGATAAATTCCATGTTCTATGATAGTACGATACAGCATCAAATAGGATGATTTAGCTGAAAAGTGTTAGCCAATCAAACACCATTATTTTTCTAAATGAATAATATATGAATAATAATAGCAACTTACTTTAATGTAAAGCACCATTTTTTTCAAAATAAAGATAATACCAAGTATACTATGACGTCAATTCATTGACTGGCAATGTACTCCAATGCGCCTTACTTATATATTTTACTCTTTAAATCCAGACAAGTTGACTAATCATGGAAAATAAGTTTGCAAATTAAATCCAGCTTTCTCAATTACCTTAAAAAGAACGGCAATCTGTGTTCCTTAATCCAGAGAGAGATGGCACCTTGTTGAAGGAACTTTCCCTGGTGATCAACAAGGATTTGTAAGTCTGAATGATCAGATATGTTTTCAGAGGTTTCCAAATAATACCCATCCAATCGCTCATATCTTATTGAAGTTCCGAATGCCTAGAATAAGAGACATGTGATTTTAGCAACAGACGCAAAAAAATCTACAAATTTGCGGGAGCCTAAAAAATATTACAACTTGTAAACTAATTAACTTATTAAGATGCAATGTCTGGTACCCACTTTACTCAGTCTACCATTATACTAGTCAAGGCAGTATATCATAGGACCTTAATGAATTAATTATGCTAGATTATCACAATCTTGCATTGATTTGTAACTCTAAATTAGGAAAACCTATAACTTACCTTAAGGTGTAAGAAAACGTTAAAATAGTCAACAAAAACATCGTCATAAAGTAATCTGTCTTCTAGTGTTGCAGAATTGACAAACACTGCTAGAAGAAGTAATACAAGCATATTAGTAACAAAAAGTTATTTAAGTTACACTATTTCTATAAACTATAGAGAGCACACTTCTACCAGAAAAAGTACTTTCCAGCAGAATTTACTAAATGTGTAACCTTTGCACAGCTTATTGTGATTAAAAAATGCCAGATTATGTTCTAAACAAACAGCAATCTCACCTCGGCTTTGTTCAGCAGTTACATGAAAATTTTTCATCTCAAGCACAGAGGTTCTTAAAAAAAGAAAATTCAAGTTTATAAAATGCCCACAACATTTTATTTTCAATACTACTGAGTGCGTTTATTCCACTGTGTGTGTATCTAACTACTACATCCGGATAACTCGTACATATTAGTTTAAAGCCGTTGCCTTGACGATATGTTGACATTTGAAATGTGTTGTTAAGTCATACATTTCATTTCATCCCCTAAGCCATTAGAACCACGAGAACGTGCTAATTCGCGTTCTTAACAATTAGAACGTTCTAACTTCGCGTTCCAAACAATTAGAGCGTTCTTATTCGCGTTACAACCATTAGAACTTTTTATGAAAACGTTTATTGCTAATACATTCAAATCAATTTTTGAGCAACGCTGAAAAACCTACAAAAATAATCGTGTTTGAATGAAACTTGCTAAAAACGAATCAAACTTGAGTCCGATTTCAAAGGGTAATCGTTTTCAAATTCTCAGTGTTGGGTACTTGTTCTTGCTTGTTTTTAGGTCTGTTCCTGTATGGCAACGTAATACTAGTTTAATAAATAATATGTTGACCATCTACAAAAGTTTGCCGATAATTTCTTAAGTATATTATCGAAATGCCAGTTTAAAATATTCTTGTATTTTCTAACTCGGAAAAGGACGTCAAGTGTTGCCAGTGAACGTAAGTATATCAATAAAATTGAAAAGATAATGTGACATAGATAGGCATTGGTAAAGGTCAATCATATGACTAGGGCAGAAATTTGCTTGGTTAAATTTCTTCTGCTTGTCTACAGCATAGACTTTGTCTACAGTATAGACAAAAAAAAAACTATGATAGAGTCCTTCAATTTGGAAAAACCATCGTGTTTAATTTTCCATTCTTTGACATACTATACACATATTTCCTGCCATCAGCATTATTTATGACTTTGAGTACAAAGCAGAACATAGGTATTTAAAGTAGCACCTTCGTTGTGTACATAGTACTATAATTTATATCATTATAGTAATTACAGCAACATCTGGTAGCACAAAGCAATCCATTGACCAATCCAACCCGTCTTGATAATATTTTATCAACATTTCATCACATATCTTATTTGGCAACTGTTTATATCTAAGAAATTAGACAATTAAGGTTAGTCACGAACACACATTCTCCCTTTAAAACAGTCTTACAAACCCACCCAGTTCGCTGGTAAATGTTACACAACATTTTTTAAGTATTAATGATGTTTAATTACGGTATATCTATCTATTTTCAACTTTTCAAGTGTTTTTGTATTGTCGCCCAAAGTCTCAAGTGCTAATAGTACAAAATGATATAAATATCATAGCAATGATATAGATCCGATAATTTTTAACCAAAAAAATGCTGAGCCTTTCCTGCACGCGTCAAAATTATCTTTCGTCAGCTGGGGCAATCAAATAATTGAAACCACTTTTTTCGTTCCCAATAATTAGATTAAAAAAAAACAACCAATCCATTCCATTTTGGGCAAAAATAAAGAGCACATAATAGTCTAATCCTTACGGCATTTTTAAAATCACTAACTGAAAAAACTCCAAAACGTTGTAAATCTACATTTGCAAGGTTTTTACAGAGTGAGGTGGACACTACGATTAAAGTCAAATTATAGAGCTCGTTTATAGTTTGTTTCATATCACACTAATGCTCTATTTCAAGTGACAATAAATTGCTCTTAAATTGAGGTGTTCAATTGGTGGCGTCTGTGGTTAAGCCATGCCATATAAAGTATTCAAAAGAACGTGTTTTGTATTAGTCATATACTAATGTCACCTAAAATTAATTGTTATAAAGCAGGCGAACCAACCATACTTTGGTCTTAAACAACACGCGTGTCAAGTACTGGCTTCAACAACATGCAATAAGTAGGATAGTTTTAAACATAAGTCAAGTTGCCGGTTGAAGACTTCATATAGACTTCAAAATCAACAGATGTCTATTGATTCTGTAGACTTATGATGTACGATTTTACTAGCAATTGCATGAAGAAGTGTATTAAACTATGGTGAACGGCTATTACCTAGTTCTGAGAAGAACTTTTGAATTAAAAAGAGATTTAAGATTTAAGACTTTGGAAAAACTTAAAACACTATGCATAGACCACTCTTTAGGTGTTTACCACAATTCTTTCCAGAACTTCGTTGAGTTTGTAACCACAACAAAACCACTGTTTAATTAGGTAATCGCTACAAGGAGTTTTCATAACTTGTTTTTAACTCAGTACAATTATATGGCACTTGCTATGTCTATCTAACCTAATTAAGCTATTTGGTTATTTTAGAGTCCTATAGGTTTAACTAATCATACACGTTTAGATGTAAGTAAGTCTACAGTCTTGTCTAGTAATAGTTACTAAATTGTAGACAATGCCATTGGCAGGGCTATTTGTTTTCGAGTAGAAAAACAAGTCTAGTCTTTAAACCACTTAGACAAAGAATTCCATGACTGAGATCACCCGACGATCAATGATGACCATATCATGATACGCTGTATTTATAAATACCGCTAAGATAAAAAGTCATTTTCACTTCAGTCTACAACTTGTCAGGTTGTTGAAAACCATATGTGAGGATATGCAACATAATATCGTCAGTGATGAAAGCCATAAAAGGCTTGATGCAGTAGAATGCCAGTGAATTGATATTAAAACTCTTTTTATACGAAAATTGAAGGAACAGAGCCTAATGTCCGCACTATTATAGAGAGGAGTCCGTATTAGAGAGGTGTTTGTGTCCAGATATGTGCGATTGTACACGTGATCCAATACGACTCATATCAACAATTTTCGAACGATCATTCTTTGATTTCGTATTTTTCAATGATGATACAATCTTTTGCCCGCGTTTAGTTTTAGAAAAGTACAATCTGAAATCGGAACACATACTACAATCTATATCAAATATTTTCTTTCAGTGCCAGCATCAATATTAATGGTATGCGGTACACAAATTCTTGTTCATATCCTCAGTGTTTGTATTTTTTGTACTTGGTAATCGATAGTCATCTATATATTCCACAATCTTCCTTCTAATGAAAAAGTTCTTTGAATGTGTGAATCAATATGACTTGACGTGTATCATTTAACAGTGAAGTGCATATCAGCAATATATACGAGTTTCGCATCCTAACCTCAAGTAGTTAATTGCTGTTTGTAATAAGTGCTATCCTCTTGAAGAAACAGAGATTCTTAATTCTTCATGCCAATAATTAGGATATTTTGAACTGTGATATGTATGAAATTGAATTCCACTTGACAAAACAATTGAAAAACTACAAGTTTGCATTCCAAATGTGGTCTAGCAGCGTGACTTTTTAAGAAATACTCAACTTCGCGTGATATAAGTCTAAAGCCAATATGGTTTAAGCAAAACTCATTGTTTAAGCAAAAGCAATGGTTCACCAGGCTAAAGATTAACAACAGATTTTTTCTAGGTGTAATCTATAGACCGGTGGCGCTTATGATATTATCAGTTATGACTGGTAAAGCCAAAGCCCAAGTATAATAGTTTACAACTGATATATTTAGAGTTGAGACAGGCATAGCTACGAATAAAGCGACTAATGTTAACAATGGGTGTTTCACTAAGCTGTAATAGCGGACGGCAGTAGACGGAGGCTAGATTACAGTTATCATAACAAATGATGTCAATTGGAGTAGTTTCTGGGTGGTGTAAAAAAGAGCGATGAAGGAAAAATTACACTTAAATTGCTTGCTCCTATTGCACACCTCTGAACTTTAACACCAGTCGCGTCCCTCTCTTAAAATACCAGCCCTTTATTCAAATCTAAATAGTTCTCCATTCGAAGACAAATCCATAGCCTCCTTTATCCGTAACCTTAATCCTTAAACTTTACCAAGATTATCCTATAATACTAATTCTTAACCAAACCAATTATATCGATTTCAACGTAAATACAGAAAGTCCCTAATGTTTGTTTTTCAACAGCATGTCACCATGATGCAACTAACGTACAAACTTTACAAAAACAGTATGCTACTATTGTTTCACCGTTAATCAAATGGCTAGCTGTTAGCAGCTTTCACAGTTATATTGAGAAGGTAGTGTGCGTTTAATAATGGAGGCGGAGCGAAAGGATGCAGTACATTTCATTTAGGATACAAGCTTTTAAAACAAAACCATAGATGCGAAACTGTTTTCAAGCTGAGCTATTGTAGCCCACTCTGCTTTGGAAATTCAATAGAGCACAAGTCAAACTGTGATTTCGCCAGATATTCTATTATAGCTTCATGAAGACATTGACCTTTTTAAATACTTTTAGGAGAGAAACAATGTCAAGTCCTTAAAGAGATGACAATGTCCTGTAATATCTAATAGAAACACTTTCAATCATTTCCCATTTAAAGACGTTTTCTTTTGAAGGTAATGTGAAGATTTTGAATAGATGTGTCTCTTATGATATAATAGATTATAGTTTGACCAAAAGTTAGCAAACAATCTCACATAAAATGTGCTCTGTTTGTCCAAGAGAGCGATCTAACTTGGAAACCAGCTTCGAGTAAATTGATTAATTTTGGTCAAATACAAAACATTGTTACGAAGTGATGAACACAACATGGCTTAATTCAATCTATCAAAAATGCCATGCAATGTCATTTGATAACATATCGTCTTGTTTTGATCACAGTGAACAAAGAAACATGCCTGAGCGTGTAGCTTAAAAAACAACAACAAAATATAATACATCATGTACAGAATATTGCAAAAAAAGTGAAAGCAAGCAACACATATTGTGTTTAACCCAGCTGTCAGGTTTTTCTAGAAATTCAATTGGCCTCACACAGTTTCACAGTCTGAATATTAGGACATAATTTTCCTAATAGATTCATACGCTCTTAAAATTTAATTCGCAGCAGTACATAGTCAACTTGGCCCAAAGTTTTAATAAGCTTTTATACTCAGTATTGTGAGGAGGCGTGGATACATCTAATAGACAAACTGAACAATTTATAAAACATCACTGCATGTTTTACTACAGCTAAATGGAACAGACTTCGAATCCAATTCAAATGATTTGTTTAGAAACATCATTATTCCGGGGGAAATTAATGCACGAATTAGAATCAATGTATAATGAAAAATCATAGAATTCGATAAACTACCCTCGTTAAAAACATGTTTTGTGAACATACTATGCAGTGAAGCATCGGTCAAACGAGGATGAGAAAGTTAAGAATTGACAAGAATTGAAATTGAAAAATTGTTTTAGAGAATAGTTTTCAAGTTTTAAACGAACAAAGTGATAGTTTTATTGAATAAAATTGTTGATAAGTCGTGCGAGTGCCAACTCTTGTCAACAATCGTTCTCTTTTGACTCAGGTTTAACTCTCTTTCTCTCTCCTTTTTTGCTTTTGAGAAGAAAACATTTGCAAACTTTAAAATATGCGTGAAATTGCTTCGTAACAAGATTAAACAATTTACTGCAGTCTAATGAAAGCGTTTCTACTTCAATGCAAAAGAGATTAAATTGCTAGGGAACAAGACGATTTTACAAGAAACTTCCAAGCAAATCATACAAAACTGATTTTCGAGCTCATATATTTCCAAATGATTCGGAATGAAACAAACTTGATCTAAATTAATGCATAGATATCTTTACAAGATAACAAATAGACAAAAGTTTTCAATTTACTCGTTTGTTAACCAAAGGCACTCACATCTTATTTAATCTTCATGTTCATTCAAAGGTTTAACCACACTAATCATTGGATTTTCAAGCAATTATGATTGTATCACGAACTTGTAATTCGCAGTTGCGTTGCTTCCAAACACATGCGCGTTAATATAAGGAGTACAATCGCAATATCTGCTACAAAAGTAACCTCAGTAAAGTACCCAACATAATATAACATTTACTTCTTGCAATATTAAATTTACATTGAGAAAACCTAATATAACACACGCTATCCTCTAAATAACTTACAATGTAGAAAGATTATACTATGTCGAAGTGAAATATCTGATCTCTTTAGTTTTTCGAATGAAGTACATATGGTTTCCTAGCAATGCTACTATGCAGTGTTATAGTTCAAATTAGTCTTAGCGAAACAGATAAAAGATAAAAAAGAATTGGCCATGATAATCTAAAAGAATGCATGGATATTATAGAAATATTATATATACTATGAATAAAATTGATTCCTAAAGCTTTACTAAAGAATATAATGGAAAATGTTGGAATTGAAACCAAAAAATAGGAGGGAAGGTCAAATGGGGGGACATATATATATATTTTTGTTACCAAGTCAACTCTTACAACAAAAGTTCAATTTTACAGTCCTATATCATAGTTGCCTTGGTCTCTCTTGACGTTACTTCATATGCTATGCTAGCTGTATTGTGTATAGTGTGTATTGTGTGCTCTAAGTTAATGATACCTATAACAAAGCACAAGATACGCTCCCATGCAGTGAAAAGAACGCTGCAATCCTCTTCCCAACACAGCAGTGGTTAGTTTACGAGCCTTAACAATCAAATGCAAATGACGTTAGACCACTTAATGGGAACTTGTGGTTAAAATCGTGTCTCAGGATAGGCTAATATTTGTGCGCAAGTGTACACTTTGATTTGCTTTCTAATTACACTTCTGTTTCCCTACTGTCTTCAGTACACCTCCATCGTTCCTTCATCGCACACGGCACGAGCAAGAGATATAGCAAACAGTCAACTAACATTCGTCGAGCAACAGAAGATCAGCTTCAATTCACATTACCAGAAAATCTCCATCGACTAAATCCATTTTCTACAAAATCTTCTTTAAGGTAAGTTCGGAATTCTTCTTCCTCTATATTTGTTCTGTCTCTTGAAACTTTAACAAACTGAATTGAACTTAAATATAGTGGCTTATGTTGTCTTATGTTGTCAATACACTAAGATCTTTTGTATTATATAGTGACTAGTATACGATAGTACAGCAAGTTTAGTATGAAAGTAGAGCCATACACCTAGGAATGAAGCAAAGGCTGGAACTCTTTATGTTTAAATTCACTGATATGAAGCTCAAAAGTTTGAAATGCGTAAAACTGTAGCCTTACTTAGATGAAGAAAGCATTGCAATCAAGACATAACTTTAGCAATCAATCAAATCAAGCAATCCACGCCTTAACTTAAGCTAAACTATACACAAAAATATTTATGCTTGTGCATGGAGAGAAACTGCACATACAGGGACCAGTTTAAGCAATGGGGCAATCTTTCAGTCTTGCATGCAGGGCCATTCAACTATATCTGCAGTTCTGATAACTAAATTCCTTATGGAATAAAGTTTACTAAATATGGAACAAAGTCACTGCATGGCCAAGTTTCTTTGATCAACTCTATAAAACACTTCGGCCCAAGTCATGTGATACAACATTTTGTTTCAAAGACAAAATCGTGCTACAAAGACCAATCTTTTTCCCAAAATTTCATCATCATATCAAAGTAAAGTGATCACTCTTTATAGTTAGTAAACTGGCCTCAAAAACTTGCTGCACATTTCAAGAGTATACAAAACGATTGAAAACGCAAGCACATGAAAGACGATCTGCTATTCCATGCAAGCGTACATTGTATGTATGTAATCTTTTCTAATCTGTATAGTACCTTTCTGAGTATCTTCACAGGCGATAACTATTGCTGTCATAGTCAGTAAACTATGCTCTAATATTCCATTCTATGATACAATGACAGAATAGGGCGCATGTACATTTAAGAAAATTAGCAAGCGAGCTTCGCGTCTTTGAACAAAAAATCTTAACACACTAATTTGATGATTTCAACATTTGGTTCTTCGGACGTTTAGTGTTTATCAACTCCAACGCAAATGAATGTGAGCTACATAGAATCTCTTTATGTAACTGAAAAATAAAGTTGTATTAATGTTTCTAAAGTATGGAAAAAATTTCACAATCGTCCGATTTGTTCATTCAAAGTGCAAAACGAGGATCGTGCAGAACGCACACCTTGGGTGAATGTCCTAAAAGTTTCTGTTAAACTTCCTACGCTTTCGTATAGTTGTACATTGGTTTCGCATGATCTTCCCTATATGATTACAACTATCATGACAACGCATATCTGTAAGTGTGCTGAGTCAAGATCTAAAATACAGTAACTTTTTCTTCCAAGATTACATTTACAAGAGAGCAAATTAACACGGTCATGATACAGAAGTTACCCATTTAAAGAAAAAATTTAAATCTATATAGAAGAAGTTTCAACAGTAAACACGATCGCAAAATCATTGAATTCGGTGTCCATGCCAATCTGGTCTCATGTAACCGTAGCCCACGTTTTTGGCTAATTCTCAGCCAAAATATATTCGAGGCCTTTTGACGCGGAAATGACAGGCGACTGCATGAATCATATTTCGATGAAACAGCCAACAAAATGCTATAGGTTCACATATACATACCAATCTAACACCAGGTCTTCTATTGATTATGCCATAAATATTTTGAAGACTTTGGAACATGTCGAAACAACCATGGTAAAATGTTTCTATTTTGGCTATCTGTTTTGTTCTATATACAAATTCTATATACAACAAAGGGTAATTCTTCATTCCCATCTCAAGAAGAAAAGACTAAGAACAACGTTGCTAAGTGCAGTGCAAGACGACGTATAGGAAACCTTGGTGTTAAATTAGGTTTTTACACAAGTGAACCTATATTTGTAATGCTACAAAGTGCGGAGAAGGTCAGAAGCAAGCCTCTCAAGTTTCTTGACAATAGTATTCTAAAGAAGATTTTAAGAACGGTAACTATGAAATTATTTTCTTTTGGTTTTTCAATCAGCCATAGATTATTCTACACCTAAATAAGCACTTCACACTTTCCTGAAGCGTGCTTGACTATCAAGGGAAAGCCGCCTAGTAAAATTGTATAGCTAGAATGAGGTACGAGAAATAGAATGCATCGCTGTAATGTAGTTGAGCGTTACTAGGCACCAGTCAACTTTAGCACAGATATTGGACACACTTAGTATCAACACATCTATTACGCAAAGCTAGCTTCACCATTGAAAATTTCATGGTAAGAACATTTCATAGTATGCGCCTTGATTGTTAAGGCAATGTAACAGGAAACCATAAGGTAATAAGTATCTTTTTTAAAGAAATCTATACATCACTATTGAAATCAGAAAAACTTCACATACTTTGAGCTGCGAATGTGTACTCGCAATGCGTATCTAGGGACTTTATACATAGTCAGTGTTGAAAATTCTTTGATTAACCTGCATACTTTGATATTTTTAATACGCAGTGCATGTCTAAAGACAAAACGTGATTAAAAAATTACTTCAAACGTCGACAAGATGAGTTGCAAATGTATACTTAGCCTATAGCAACTACACATATATGTAGGCGTATCAATAAAAATTTTCTTATATTCAAGCTGAACAAACAGTTTATTATACACAGGCACTTTCCAGAAGTGTTCGTGTATATAAACTTCAACCTAACTACAGTTAATGTCCATATTATGCCTACTTAATGTGTACACAATGCGCAATTACATGGAAAACGAAACTCACACAAACAAGTTCCTTCGTCGACAATTTTCCGTAAAACATTGATAGTTTTATCAGCTGTAAATGAATTTAAGAGTTCAAGTAGAAGAAAACTATGGACATTTAATTACCATTCCTCCAGTAAGACGGCTTAACTATCCAATAACTGTGTTTCACAAACCTTGCTCTTTTT
>JAOBYK010515788.1:0-12829 GCA_025434845.1 Phenganax subtilis
ACCGAAATTTCTACTGTGGTCAACGATATAGATATTAGAGACTTTAATCTGCAGATATTGACCGTAATATTTTGTTATATCGATCAAAGAAAATTTTACGAAGGCTACAAATAATCAAGGTTACAAATTCTCAAGCGAAGGCGTATTGCGCAAGGAAATCAATGCGAAAGTTGACTAAATTTCAGTATATAATTTTTTTCCGATTTCAAAGTCTCCTTCATGGTACTGATGTTATATTTTTGTGGTTCACGAATCGTAAATAAGTTTGAGAAAGATGAATTATTTGTGTATTTCTATCTGAAGTGAAAATTCATTAAAATGTATTCCCCTGCGTGTGACTACTTTGTGAAACTCACCAATAGCTAATCCTAGGATTTCTGTCTCTCTGTTTTCTGTAGCTGTCTGTCTTCGCTGTTTGAATGGAGGTCAGTGTTTAAAGTCAGGTTGTTTGTGTCGAGAAGGTTATTCTGGTGACAGATGCCAGTGGGGTAAGTTAAACTTGTTTGAAGTCCTTGACGTCGTTAGTTATTTTTTTGACCCAGGCAAAGTATTAAACAAGCATTTTATCATTTCCTAGTTGGAGATGAATTCTTAGTGTTTACTCAAGGCAGCACCATGCAACGTCTTTCCTTACCTCCCCGACAAAACACTATTGGTGTGCTACTACAGACAACACGTGGACTCCTCGTGGCACTTGATTTTGATCACATGAACAAGATGATCTATTTCACTGACGTGGCACAAAAGGCGATATGGCGCGTTAGGTTTAATGGGACTGGAGTAGAGAAAATAATCTCAGAAGGTCTTTCAAGCCCAGAAGGTAGTGAAGAAATTACGTTAAGCATATTTTCAAATACTATACTGTGTCGTATATTTTTGTCTCCTGACTAAGTTAAGCTTGTATTCTACTCGCGCTATATTTGTTAAAATAGTTCTTGCTTTCTTGTAGGTATTGCTGTCGACTATGTTGGAGGCAACTTGTACTGGACTGACTCAATGTTTGATCGTGTTGAGGTTGCTAAACTTAATGGTAGCGACCGGAGAACTTTGTTTTCAACAAGATTGATTAATCCAAGATCGATGGTTGTACACCCGGAGAAAGGGTATGTTGAGCTATGTTTAATGGGCCAACAAAGTCATGCATTCACATTAAGGTTTTGCTTGAAAAGGTGTTACGTCACTCTTCTTGAAATAACTCTTATATACAATCCCTGACTTTCCAGTAGGTAGAACTAATTACTCTTCCTTCATGTATCCAGTAAACGGTTGGATTAGTATGCTTTGTGGAAGTATTATAATTTCATCATTTCCAGGACAATGTACTGGGCGGACTGGAACCGCGCGGCCCCAAAGATTGAGGTTGCCAATATGGACGGTGGTAGCCGTCGTGTGTTTGTGCAACATAATATGGGTTTACCCAATGGTCTGACACTTGACAGAAGAAATGATGAGTTGTGTTGGACGGACGCCATGCATCAATCTATCTCGTGTGCAAATCTTGACGAAGGAAGACCAAAAGTTGTGTATGATGCAGCAAGGTTTGTGCCTAGACTAGATATTGTGACCAGGGATTTTCGCTTGCCTTGGTGTGGCGTTACATTATTACTTTTTTTGTCATGGTGTGGCAATCACTCAGAGGCTTACCAAACATTTATTCACCCGAGTGTGTCCCACGACAGCCCTTTGTTAAATTGTTGTTAATATTAACTATATCTTTATACAAACGGCTTCAAAATTTGTATCAACTATCACGTGCTACTTTTCCTTCAGATATCCATTTGGGGTGACGTCGTTCGGTCAATATTTGATTTGGACGGACTGGGACGCGCGTGCAATTCAACAATATGACCGCAACGACTATAAGCTAAAGCAAGTCATCCATAGTGTCCCGGGCAGTTCTGGCGCTTTTTATGAGATAAAAGCTGTCCAAGAGCCTCAAAAAATTGGTAAGATTCTCCATCTACAATCCTACTGCTAGTCACGTGATTTCAAAGCCTGTTTCCAAAAAGTACTTTCGTGTTATATGGCTTGCAATACGGTGTTAAAATCGTCGAATCAATCCATTTTTCTCTTCCAGACTCTCACGGATGCAATAAGAACAATGGCGGTTGTTCTAATCTTTGTTTACCTAAACCAGGTGGGCATACGTGCGCATGCGCAAACGGATTTTATCTGGTAAGCAAAGAAGAAAGTTTGAAGTTGAAATCTTTGGGGTCTGGGTCTGGTGCAGGGTCTGGGTCTATTGCAGGGTCTGGGCCTATAGCAGGGTCTGGGTCTGGCTCAGGTTTAGGCTCCTCTGTATCGAAACCTAACTTGGGGTCTGGGTCTGGGGTAGGCGCTGGTTCCGGCGTTGGCTCTGGTTCTGGATCTGGGTTCATTCCTGAGCCTACTGTGGTTCCATCTTTCAATAGTACTAGTTCAAATGAAACCGTTTGTATTGGCGAGGAAACTTATAAACTATTACGCAATCTTTCATAACACACCAACTCACGTGACATTAGGATATATATGGATAATATGGCATATAGGCCTACATAATGTGCATGGGGATTTATATATGTTAAAGTCACAATACATTGGTATAAATTTAAAGATTTATTTAAATTTAGATCTGTGCAATTGTTTATAACGTTAGTTTGTAAACTTGCCCTTCTATTTTCCAAATGGACAATTTCGTTACAGACTAAAACTTGATTTAGCTAATTCCATCACCACAGCTAAAAAGAGCATTTTAACTTTAGTAAAACTGCAAAAGGTTGTAATATGTGGAAAATATAGTCCAGCGAAGCTTGTAAATTTTGTATATTTTTGTATTACATGCGTAAATTGCTGCCATTGTTAAGCCGAAAGTAATAAAACTTTTTGCACGTAATAGAAACTATACAAAATTGGCATTTTTTGCAGGGCCATATTTTTCGCAAGTTTCTGCATATCGCAACCAAACATTGCAGTTTTAATAAATTCAATATGCTCTAGTTTGCTGTGCTAATAGATTCCCTGATATTTGTCTAATTCAAGATTTAATTTATAATGCAAATTGTCCCTTAACATGACTCCAATTCGAAGCAATCATCTTGTATCAACCACAAACAGTTTGTAGAGAGTCGTATGAGAGTAGGTCTCTCCAGGAAGCAGTATTGAATTAGGAAAATGCTCCTAAAACATAATTAAGATATTCATTTGGCACTAACTATTCTGCCATTTTCTTATGTAAAAGTTTTATCAATTTATGAAATATATTTTACTTTGCTAACTTACCTGGTTAATTGCATCAGGCCAATTCTGCGTCTCGAGGCAAAATGCGCCATATTTTGGATACGCAATGCCATTTTTGCCCACGATACTGCCGTCAAAGTCGTTGGCAGTGTATAGTTGAAGTCCTGGTTGCGTTGAGTAGATTTCTATGCCACGACCTGAGTAGGAATCTGTTACCCTGCGTAGAGAATTGACACGTTTGAATTGAATTGGGCGTATAACACAATCTTAGCGTGGTTTTTTTATATCAAGGTCAGGGATTGTACTTTTTTATGGTATTTGATTCGTCCTCAAAAACTATAATTACAGTAGTTCACATTTATAAATGTCATCATACCTAGCCTGCAATTTTGAGATGTCACCAGGATCATTGGCGCAGTAGTTATTGTCATAACCATTATAAGGAGTGTTTTTCATATCTTTACCAAATTTTTTAGGAGAAGTAAAGTCGAACTCTGAGGCATCTTTGACTGAAACTACTTGTCCTATACGGCCAAATAGACAATATACCGTTTAGGCCACTTTCCACTACAGCTGTTTTGCCAGCGCGGGCGGAGCGCACAGTTTTGAACATGATCTGTTGTTGTCTGTCGGCGCTTGGTTTCAAGTGCACGCCAGGAAAGTTAAAAGTAATTCAACTTTCTCTGCGTGTATGCGAGGTGAAGAGCGAACAATCAACAATAGAGCGTGATCAAAACTGTGCGCTCCGCCCGCGCGGTCAAAACGGTCGTAGTGGAAAATGGCCTTAAGATAAGGTCTGCACTTCTTATTCACTTCTTATATGCTTAATAACGAGATAGTGTTAGTACATTGATTAGATGCTTTCACCAAGTCACTGTGATAGCAAATAGGTAGCATTGGTAGTTTAGTAGCACGTCTTGATTTTTTACCTGTTGGAATTCTATATTGATTGGTTGGTAAATATTTTTCTGCAGTGATCTCTGCAATGTGATTTAGAATATCCATTCCGTTCTAAAACATTAAACGGTTTTTTAAAGTATAAATATTGTTATATTTTTGTTGCTTTCCTAGCTTTTGTTGCAATTTAGATTGATATGTTGTATTGAACAATGCAGACAAAAATGCTCGTTTTTTGATGACTCTGCTGTACCTGGCCAGCTAAGTTAAAGTAGGAATGAGTTGTGGTATTAATGATTGTCGGCTTGTCAGTAGAAGCTGTAATTGTGAAACGAATTTCGTTCTGATCATTAAGAGTAAATGCAACTTGGATGGTAAGGTTGCCTGGGTAGCCCTCTTCACCATCAACACTGGTACGAGTGAATACCACTGAGGTGTCTCTGGTGTTGTAGTCCCACACATACTAAATAGACAGAGCAAATGACACAGTGGTAAGTTACCATGCTCGATTTTATACATCAATCTGGATTGACACGAACTTACTTTATCAAAACCTTTCCAAGCACCATGTAGTGAGTTGGGTGGGTCATTTATGGGAAGATGATAGGTTTTATCATCAATCTTAAACATTCCATTTGCAATTCTATTGCACACTCTACCAATTGTCACACCAAAATATGGAGCGTTTCGGCGGTAATAGCCTAGAGTAAAAGGGCATAAAAAAGGCTTGTTGGCTTAAATTTTCTCTTTTTTGGCAGCTAACAAAACAGGGTAATGTAGCTTAATGGGCTAATTAGTTAAAATGGCATTCAAGTATTTTGAAGTTTTATTGTTTTTTTACCTTCAAAATCATCAAATCCCAATGTAATGTCATCAATTTTTCCATTCCTATACAAAAAAGTCATAGCTATTAGTTGAGGAGGAATATTGACAATTTTCACTTTGTCCAATGCCAAATAAGGTTTCCTTCCTCGTCTGGGGAGACCCAGTCTTTGTCGGTTGTTAATTAGATAATTGCTCATTAACCCCTACAGTAAAGACGGCAAGGGTTGCGCAATTTCGTTTCAGTATCGTTTTCAATATTTTTTATTTCACGAAAACACCGCAGTATGAATTCATTCTTCACATTCTTTTACATTTCTTTCAGTAGTGCTTTTACAAAAGTATTGAAAACGATAAAATATGGCGTCTAAATCAATCCTAGTTCCAAATCGAACCAAATAGCTTTAGATACGGCAGATGGAAAGTAACTATTTACTTAACTCGGTCAAATAATGGATGAATTTACTTATTGAACGACATCCTTCAATTGAAATAAAGTTGCATGTTATCACAAGAAGTGTGTAATTCCAAATCTAATTCAACTGATTCAGACAACCAGTAGTACAAGTTGCTCCTGTACCATCTGATACTCTACATGCAAAAACTTCAAAATATTTAAAGCATGTACTTATCAGGGCACTTTATTCCAGCAATTGTTGCACCATAATTTATGAGTTCCAATGTCACTCCATTTTTGTTCACTATTGTGAATTTATAAACTTCTTTTCCGTCGTCCGTTTCACCAAATACAGTCTTGCTAATTTCAACCATGTTGCACTGACCAGATGCTAACCAATCGGTTACAATACGATCCCACGAGGTATATTTTCGTGACTGTATAAAAAAAACAGCAACGTGTAAACGTGGTTTATTTACTGAAGTTGCGAAATACAAACAAGTCAGTCCAAGAAAACGTTGCCTTGAATTAACTTACTACTATTTGATGGCGATAAAGGCTGCAACATTTACTAGAAGGCCAAGGGTGCCTAATTGAAGAAATATGGATTATGGTCAATGGATTGAATTACCATCGAAGTGTTTCCACAATATTTCTTGCGAACTTTGGCTTGTCTTTTGTGGCCCTTAAGGCTACATTTTAATTTCATGCAAATTACCGATTGGCTAATATGTTTCACTCTTGTTTCCTCGCAACCCCATAATCTTGGTAAATAATCGTTTCAGCGATTAAACAATTTGTAATAGCCTTGTCAAATTACGCTTGTTTTATTGTATTATTGGTACCCATAAACATATTTACAACTACATTAATTGTAAGTTTATTGCGTAAAAGTTTCATGTTATATTATAGCTACTAGCACGGCTCCATATTTGAAATAGCTAAAATTCTGCGCTCATTGATTGTGTTTTTGTTATTTATTTTTTATTTATATTGCAAGTGCACGCTCTACGATGGCGTCCACTACGCCAGGGGAAGAAAACGGCAAAATGGATAATGAAAGAGATCAAACGACTCAGGATTTCTTGACTGGCTTGAAAGACCGAGAGAATCTGAAACTAAAATTGAGTGAACGGGAGAAAGAGCTGGTCGCGGTTAAATCTTTGAATTATGATTTGATCAAAAGAGTTGAAGCTTTAGAGAAAGAGGTTAGGTAGATGATCTCTGTAGATAATCTGGAATGCTTCTGTGGCTCTTTATTTACGTTCGTGCACCTGTCAGAAATTTTATGCAGATACTTTTCGTTGAGCCTGTTTTCCATTCTCCGAACGGAAAATAAATATAGCAAGACTTTTTCGCGGTAATATGCATTGGCTAGCCAATCAGTTTGTTACATTTATTTTCCGCACGGAAATTTCCGACTTGGAAAACGAGCTAAAATCTGTCGACAAAATCTGTCAACAACGACATCTGTCGACCGTCACGCCCTATGGCCTCACGCCTCCTTTGGTCTCACGCCTGAGGGCAGGGGGCATTTGGTTGTTCTGCCTGTCGTTCCTGTTAGACCGTTACCAAAAAAGTCATGATTTATTCAATATGCCAATTACAAATATTATAGGAAAACTATTAGCAACTTTGCAGTTGACAACTTTTCTTAATCATTCTAGCTTGCTGAAGCGAAACAAAGCACCACGCAAAAGGTAAGTTGCGTCCTTTTATTTTATACCATGTTTTATACTTTGAGCAATGTCTTCTAACAATTACTACAATTTTACGTAGAAAAAGTCATCCACACACAAGAGACCTTTGACTCCCTCTAGCGGAAAGAAAACTAGAACAAAACCATTAAGACCAGCCAGACGAAAGGCGCCAAAGAAAACAAAAGATTTTCTCTCTCTTAAAGATGCTGAAAAGCTGCCTAATGATGATCCTTTTGATGACCCAGAAGAATTATACAAGGCGAGTGCGTGTTTATAATCATTATATCAAGATCACAATGTACAGATAACTCACGATGCTTGCTAATATTTGCAATATTTTAATTTTTTAGAAAATTGCGGAGAAGTATCCCGAATTACCGCTGTCAACTGTCCTGACCGCTGAGGCAAAATTTGTAGAAGCTGATGTGAACAGAGACGGGGTAATTACTTCATTTTTGCTTCAGCTTTATTCTTCTATAGGTAGTCGACACTTAGCGCAGGCAAGAACTCAATTTTTTGCCGCAGACAATCGATGCAGAGGAACTTCAAGCTATTTTGGACAACAGTAAAACGATGTTTACCAAACAGCAAATCCTCGATATTTTGAAGGAAATTGATGAGGATAATACAAACACTATCGATTTCTTTGAATGTCTACAGGTAACAATTAAGGCAAAGCTTGTTTTCGTTTAGTAATGTTCAACGAACTTTTGTCATTTTCATTTTTTCTTACCGCAGGTCTTGAATCTTCTGCGACAAAACAGATACTCGCGTTTACCTTTGTCAATACAGCAGAATAGGAGTGCCATTTGTTCTATTCAATGATTGAGAATTTGAGGGGAGAGGTACAATACAGACACGTTCTTTTAGCTATAGTGGAGCTTTAGTGTGCCAGACCCACCGACCCCCACAGAGCAACCAGGTAGAGCAGCAATTTCTTTTCTCCCCTTTTGCTTCTTCTGTATTATTCTAACTTTTTTCTTTCTCTGTCCTTAAATTTTTAAACTTGTATATAGTTCATCATCATAATTTGCGTATACTGATGGTTCTCCGTGCCTAAATGAAGTCATGTATGTATCTCTATTGTATGTAGCTACGCATTGCCGAACCCAGGGTAGTATGGAGTTGAGCGCTGAGCAATTTCGTAACCAGGGTTTTCGGTCAACTTGCCTTCTGCTGCCTATATGTTTGAGTGTACTACTTTAAAACATATAGAGCATTGCGAAGCCATATTTGCATAATCTTGTTTCAAAATTGACTGTGATTCTAATCTTATTCAAGTCAATAAAAGTTAGCAAATACTCAGTATGTTGCGTGCTTTTTCGTGACCCTACAAGCGAAAGCACTCGAGTTTTCAGGAACTGGCTTACGGATTAAAAAACTTAATCTGCAAGGGGATCTTAGTTTTTTCATCACGTTTAGTTCTCTCAATAATAGTTGTAGGCACGATTAAGTTATAAAGGTCACAGTGTTTGCTGTCTTGGTTCTTCGACCACAAATCCAAGAGACGGGAAAGATTTTCTACGGTATTCCCTGAGTTCTAGAACTGTTGAGTATTTGAGATCGTTGTCATTCGTTGATCAAAAGTGTTTGAAAAGTGTAAGTCTTTCTTTAGTGATTGATTATTTGGTGTTATTTGGTAAGTTTATTCCTTACTGTCAATTTCAATGTGATATCTGCGTTGCTTTAAAGGTTTTTTGTGGTTCGAATCATAAAAGCCTTATTTTAAATATTTGGCAGACAAGTTTAATAACTGGATCTCCGTATTATATTTCAGCTGGTGTTTTCCTGCCAACCCTTTTACTTTATCAATCTACTTGTGCTATGAAGACGCAAGAAAATCAAACTTGTTCATTGCCTCATTTGTCTGTGATAAGAGATCACACTGTTTCTAATGATGCTGATGCTAATATGGTTACCATGGTGAAATCAGAGCTACGTAGAAGCATTCAAACGAGGCGTGAGGCCAAAGGACTGGGATTTGTCGAACTAAATGATGAGGAAGATAAAAGGTCTACCGAGGTAGCAAAACTTTTCACTCCACAACTTTTATAGTATTAGTGTAATGACTGCTCTTCAGTTATGCGTTTTGTACACGCGCGTAAAAGATTAAATCCTTTCAATTTTTATTGTTTAAAAATGCTAAGAAGGCAGACACGTATTCAGTAGAAGCACTAAATTCGAGCCATTCCATTTCGTGGTTTTTCATAAACCGATTTTTATCACAATTTAAAAGTTTTGCGTGCGTGCGTGCGTGCGTGCGCGCTCGCAGAAAGCATGTGCAGTGGAAAGCAGCCCATGGGTCGGTTGTTCGAATTTCGAAAGTTCGATAGCGCGATCCAATGGATTAGTGATTTTTTGTAGCCTTCGGGAAATTTTCCACTAACCTTTATACACTTAGGATTAGTATCTACGATTGAAGTCTCCATCTTTCATGTCGCTGACCAAAATGAAAGTTTCAGTACATTTTGAACAATTTTAGGAACGTTGAAAAATTCGCTATCCGATGGATAGCGCTATCCAACTTTCGAATAATCGACCCCAGTTGCCTCTAACTCTAATCCACCCTAATAAAAAAGATGGTGGCTAGTTGATTTCACCATGATCCTTTGCGCGACAATCTGCTGTCTTTTATTTTGTTAGATTGACTCGTTTTTATGTTGTGAAATTCCTTTCCGTATTTTTAACACAGTTATCTGCAGAAGAGATAGAAAAGATTACTGCAAGAAGGGAACGCAATCGACTTTCGGCGCAAAAGTGTCGAAAAAGGCGTCGCGAACAACTTGTTTATCTTAGCGAGGTACTGGGTAATATTACAACAATATCCTCATTTCCTTAAAAGAGAAAAGAACTTAGAGCCAACAATATTACAACGTTTTTGTTTACACACAGGAGGCGAACACCATTGAGGAAGCCAATAATGTTTTGGAAAAAGAGATTGAATTGCTAAACGCGGAAAAAGAACAACTTTCACGTATGCTTCGTGACCATTGCTGCAGTATGACAACTAGACAGTTGCCTGAGGAAGAATTTACCTAATTCGCACTAAAAGAGGGAATTACGCTCGTAAAGTCAACATTTATCCTTTGCTCAAATTTTATTCGCTTTTTGACATTCTACTCACAGACAAACAAATAAGCCAGCAAACAAACAAAACTATTTGTGAACGCAAAACGAAGTAGTGTAGATTGTCGGCCGGCGGCCGCTGACGAAAGCAGGCTCGCAATAATGGCGGACGTTTTAAGCCGTCAAAATTTCAGTGAAAATTATGTCAAAAAAGAAGCGTTTAATCTTGCATTTCTTCTGTTTTATTAAAAAAGGACGGATGGAAAGAATCCATAGAAACTCATATTTTAATGAATTATTTAAAAATGAAAAGAAAGAGCCTTTTAATCGGCTCAATTGCTTCCTTAGTAGCTGGTAGTGGGTTGGTCTACTTTTCTGGTGACAGTTTGACAGGAGCTCGTCAAACTAGGCAAGCCATTGTTAGATTTACAAGAACAGCTCTGACGGTGCGTAGGAAATGTTTCAGATAAGAAACAAGTTTCAGGTTATATTTGTATAAAAGAAAGCTATGAATTTTTATACTGAACATTGTAGGTTCTGCAAATAAGTTATGATTATAAGAAGACACTATGGGGCGTGGATAAGAACTCAGAGGTGTACACAGAAATTCAATCACAGGTATAAATTGTGAAGAGTCTAAGGCTATGTGCACACGGTAACGTTTTTGAGAGCTTTCATTTGTGTTTTCAGCCTTGACGGCCTAACTTTCTTTTCTTGAAAGGTACATAGTCGATCTGCAAAGAAACTTCGTGATCTGTGTTTCCGCAATGCTGGGCTCTATATTAAAGTTGGTCAACATTTGGGATCTTTAGACTACTTACTTCCCAGCGAATATGTTCAAGTTTTGAAAGTTTTCCATCACACAGCTCCAAGAAGCTCCTTGAATGATATACATCATGTGTTTCAAGAGGAACTTGGCCTTGATCCTCTTCAATTGTTTCAAAGTTTTGAGGCAGAACCACTTGGTATATCAATTTGATTGTCAATCTTTGTATCAAAAAATTATCAATTTATTTCTATCACTTGCTTCAAACAGGAGCAGTTTATCCTAAAATAAATGGTGATAAAGTTTTTAAAGATGAACCAGAGTTTATTATTTATATTTTTTGGTCTGTTTACAGGATCAGCATCATTGGCTCAAGTTCATAAAGCTATTTTAAAAGATGGCCAAGTTGTTGCTGTAAAAGTTCAGCATAAAAATATTCAAGATCATTCGTCAAGTGACGTCAAGACAATGGAGGTATGTGTTGAATTTGACATTTCTAGCAAACTTCCATCATGATCTACCCATTAAAATATATTTTGATTTATCATTTTATTGGTATGTTATTTAAGTTTTTAGTGAATATTGTGAAACTTGTGTTTCCTGAGTTTCAATTCACTTGGCTTGTTGAAGAAACCAAGAAGAATCTTCCACTTGAATTGGATTTTCTCAACGAGGGCAAGAACTCCGAAAAGCTTCATGAAAAATTCTTGAACTTAAAGTTCTTACAGGTTTGAAATCATTCCTTCTTGATCGTGTGTACCTTTAATTAATTTTTTCTGGTAAAAAAGTGTGGTGTGAATTTTCTTAGATTCCAAAAGTGTTTTGGCAGTATTCCAGCAAGAGGATTCTAACGATGGAATATTGTAATGGAGGTCATGTTAACGACTTAGGTTACATGCAAAGACATAATATTTCGTCAGATGAGGTAAGATAATTATCCCAAACGACGTTCAGCTAGTTTACGTGGTGTAGTTGGAATACAAAGGTTTTGGCATGAGCTGTTGTGAGGGATTATTTATATATCGTGCATGTAACACTCTCAATTAAACCTATTTTTCCAGGTTTCCAGCAAAGTTGGTCAACTTTACAGTGAAATGATATTTGTGCAAGGCTGCATTCATTGTGATCCCCACCCTGGAAATATATTGATACATAAGAATGACAGGGGGGTTGTGGAGATAATTTTGCTAGACCATGGACTTTATCATGTAAGTATATAGTGGACTTCTCTGTAATTAAATATTGGGTGAACCACCTTAAATGACATCAACTTAAGTGTCAATGTATCTGCTTTTTTGATAAAGCTAATATAGACATAATGCTTGGCATTTTGTTGTTTTTAGGAAATAACTGACGATTTTCGAGTGAACTACTGCAAGCTATGGCAGGCCATTATTGCAGGAGACTTAGAGGGTATTAAAATGTACAGTGCAACAATGGGTGTAGCTGAGTATTATGGGATATTCTCTTGCATGTTGGCTGCAAGAACCTGGGATACGGTTGTGGCTGGAAAGAATCACATGCCAGTGTCACAAGGCGAGGTAAGCATATCAAATCATCCCAAATTTGTCCCAGGTATTACCAATCAATATGTTTGTCCTAAAAAGTCGATTTAAGATATCTTTTAAATTGATTTTGCTCATATATTGGGCTTCAGAATTCATGCGGGTCCCCCTTTTCTTTTTCTTTGATTTTTTCCAAATTTCCAATTCTATCTACGTAAATTTAATTTTTCCATATCTATCGAAAGTCAGCATTTTTTCAGTATCAAATAATGTTTGATTCAAGCTGAGTTATTTTGGCAAACAGCAAAGTTTTACGTCTTTTAAAAACTTGAAATTTTTTCCCATAGCCTTTTCAGGAAATTTTTCAAAATATCTAGCCGAGTACTAGTCTGCGAACCCAGACGTCATTTTCCACGCTCGTTCGCTCGCTCGAAAATTAACGTCTGCGAACCCGAGCGAG
>JAOBYK010515899.1:0-12824 GCA_025434845.1 Phenganax subtilis
GCCAATTTTACATCTATCAAGAGTAGAATTGCATTGCAAGTTGCAAGAAAAATTGCATCGTGTAACAGGGCCTTTAATTTGATCACCAATGAAATTCTTCTTCTTACAAAAGGATTGGTGAAGCCTTCAACCAAGATAGCAACGAGAAGATTGAAGAGAACATAATATCCAATGATGGTCAGAATTATGAAATAAATTGCAGCCCAGTGATTGGTTGATCTCATAGCACTCTGCATAACTAGATTCCAGTCCTCCAATGTGAGCACCTTGTGTAGAAAGAAATAAAGGCATATTGACAACAGTCTTCGTTCTATAATTAGTTTGAGTTTATGATCAAACAATTCATTTGTGGTGTACGAAAGTTATTCTCGAATTCTACCTGAAAAATAGTAATCATAGCTGAAGGGAATGTGTCGAAGTTGGTTCGTGCTGTCTTTATCGAACAATTCGCTGTGGGAAGTTTTAATTTTCCACCGAATAAGTTCATACCAAGCACAGCAAATGTAAACATGAAGAGAAACAGCAATGTTGTGAATGTGACAACGCTTGTCGTAGTGTGAACCATCACTATAAGCTGACGCCTGATTGGTCGAATAAGACGGAATATGCGCAGAAGTCGGATGCTGCGCAACACTGAAAAGCCACCACTACCTCGAAGTACAATCACTTCAGTAATGCTAGACAATAAACACAACATATAAGTCACACTGTATATTTCTTTAGGCCTGTTTACATGAAGGCGAGTTACTCGGCTAACCGAGTAACTCGCTTTGCCGGGACGAGCAAGCAATGTGTTTACATGTAACCGAGTAATCCTGCGTATATTCCAATCAGACTCCAATATCAGGTACAGCGCTTTCAATTTGAAGGAAATAATGAGGTAATAATACTCGGTGTATGCGAACTGGTGAGAATTCTCATGGCCTAGCCAGGTTTTCCGTCGAAAAGTGTTTACATGGATCAACCGAGTAACTCGCCTTCCTGACATCTCGGCAGAGAAAGCCGGGATCTCGGCAAGGCGAGTAGCTCGGTTGTTCCATGCAAACAGTCAGCCGGGTAAACTACTTATGATATAGAATAGCTAGGTCGAGCCGAGTAACTCTTCTAGCCGGATAACTCGCTTCCATGTAAACAGGCCCTTAAGCCCGTTCTCCACTACGCGAATTTTTTCGCGCGAAGAAGAAATCTAGCAACGTTATTGGCTCGTTTTCGACTTTTTCTCGGCAAATTATTCCACCAGCGAATCACGTTGCTGGATTTATTTTTCGCTCGAAAAAAATTCGCGTAGTGGAGAACGGGCTTAAGTAGTACTAAAAGAGTACAAGTGATGGACATGCTGCAATGAAAATAACGTTAAGTATTTTTGTATACGTCTAGTAGTCTTATAAGTTTTGAAAAACGTATAAACAAGTGAGAATCAGTTTGGTTCCCATGTTCGTTTAAGAGTTCAAACATCTTAACTGGAGCACAACTGGCTATCTAATAAGATATACATAAAACAACAATGACTTCTCGTGTACCTCAAAATAACGATGAAACCATCAAAGATATTGAACCACTGGTTCATATAAGCCTGAATTCCTTCACCAGCAATCTTGATAATCATTTCCAAGGAAAATACGGCGATAAATGCGAGATTTGAGATCTCAAGGATGTCATCAAGTAATTTTGGCTACAAGAATAAGAAAAATATAGAGAGGAGTAAAAAAGCATTCTCCTAAGAGCTTTCTTTTATCATCAAGCTATGATCAAATTTCCCTTATAATACATAGTTGACAATAGCAGATGGACTGTAAATCGGGCAAACTTAAAGAAATCAAGAACATAATATTTTGAAGAAAATTGTGTTCAGTGAATGAACCAGGAAGGCCTATAAACTTCATTGTAGCAGTGATGTAAATTTCTATTAACAGTGATCAAACCTGTTTGAAGTGTTCAGTCGCCATTGTAATGGTATTGATTAAAATCACAATCATGATGAAATTAATGAAAATCGCATTATTAGCGATCTTCGCACAAATTCCTCGAAATCGTTGCCAGTGAGTTTGTTCTTGAGAGACATAGTACATGCCATGTCGTTGTATGTCAAACATACTCCCAAATCTGTCTTCCAGACTACCATCTGTGCCCCTTTGCTGGCCTGGTGCCTGAAGTTTACAGAAAGTTTAAGATAGCGTATTAGCTCCTTGTTGACTAAGCTTTTCAATTTTCTAGTGGCACAAAATATAGTTTAGGTTTCATCCTATAACAAAAGCGCTCATCATCAAAAGATGACACTCACTGGATCTTCAAGAACAACAGGTTAAAACTAATGGAACTAGAAAGTTCCAATTGACTTCGACTATCCAAAATTTGCCCTAAACGTCTCCCACCAACATATCTGCCCAAAAAGTCATTTTCAGACCAAAAAAAGTTTAAAAAATTTGAAAATGTTACGTTGTACCCATAACGTTTCCCTTCATACTATGTTTACAAGCATAAAAAATTTCTTCCCTTGCTTTTTCCCGAAATTTTTGAAAAGTATTAATTGTGCCCCCAAATAATCCCAAATTTGTCCTAGACATCTCCAATCGAAACATATCCACAAAAAGATATTTTCAGATCATAAAACTACGCGCTAAACAATTAGAAAATTTTATGTTATATACTCATAAGGGCCTTCTTTACAAAAATTTCGAATTGTTCAATTGCGTCCCAAACCGTTCTAAACTTCAATTACCTGAAGTGCAGCGCCCACTTCTTCTACTGATTCGCTTCTTTTTCTGTATTTTCCCCCCAAAGACGAAATTTCCAGAGTCGGTCTTTTGATCAACATTGGCAATTCAAATGGTTTTGCAACAAGTTCCAGTGGTTTTAACGCTGATACATTCAAATTCTGCAGACTGTTTTGCTCGGCAGAGGGTTTTGTTTGAGGATTGAGGACAACCGACGTGTTCGAATCAGAAGCCGTTGTCTGGGCAACAGTGACTGTTTTTGTCACCTTACTTTCCGTGAAGCGTTTATTTTGAATATTAAAAGTCGCCAAAGTGTTAGACCTAGGATTCTTATCACGAATGGAAGAAACGGTTTGGTTTGCTGCGTCGCCTCGAGGGGTTTTGCCAGGTTTTCTATGACTGTGAACCACTTTCGGTGAAGTTACTCGAGTGGTACCATTATCTTGATTTGAATTCTGTCAAAAAGTTGACGGAAAAAAATACGACCTGCTATTGAAAAATGTTTGGATGTACAATAAAAATAGTCTTAAGAAAGGTAGCCAAAGCATTATGTAGTCCCAAAAACCAGCAGTATGAATAAGTAATTTTACGAAATCATTCTCAAAACTGATATACCAAAAAATATGTACAATCTACTTGAGAAAGAAAATATATTACTTGTCGCAATTTCGCTGAGGCATTTGCTGTAGCTCTTACTTCAGTCTTGGCACACTTTGTAACGTCTCGTTTGTGACTCCGTTCATCGTGGACTTGACACGACGCCACGTTAACATGAACAGTAGCAGCAGCTGCGGCTAAATGGAAGTAGACTAGCCATGATTTTATACTTCCGAACATTGCCTAGCTGGACTTCACGTTTTAACCAGGATCATCCTTCTATTTCAATAAACTCAAGCTTCTCTTTCACTTACCAACACTTGAGAAACCTGACGTCTGCGAAAATTCTTCACCTGAACTCAAGGAGGCGCTATCGGGTAAATAACATTTGGGATTTGGGGACGCAGATTCTACCGAACAGGTGGGGGATAGCCTACCAGAAAAGGAGGAGGGAGATAAACAGTTCGGAGAAATTTTACAATTCGACGTCATTTCCAAAGATATAATAGAGTCATTCGGTTCTTGAGAGCGAGCATTGATAGGTGGGGAATTGACAGAGCTTTCGTTGGAGATGAGAACGGTGGGGTGTCTATGGGGGTCAACCCTATTGTGGATTATAGGTGGGGTGTGACTTATTGAACTAAGGTGGGAAAAAACAAAGGCAGGATTTCCAGGGGCGTCAGCCTCTGGATCCTGGCGAGGGGAAAGAGGGTTCTGAACAACGTGCTCGTGATGATAGTAATGGTGAAAATGGTGATGATGATGAACGTGTTGATCTGATCGTTTTTGAAGAGATTCACTGAGGCTCGACTTCACAACAGTCAGCACTTTGCCCCATTTTGTTTGTTTGAAAATTTTCTCTGCTTTAAGTTTTTTCTGTCTGTCTTCTTCCAATAACTGAAGTTCACGACTTTTCGTCTCTCGAAATTGCATGGCGAGTACAACAAGACACAAGTTAACCAAAAAGAAAGGCCCAAGCTAAAGAAGGGAACACTTTTTAAAGCTAGGTGATTCAATCTTCAAGCTGGATTAATTAAATCTAAAATTATATACCGCTTTTCTGTGGCAATGCCCTGCGTAACTCACCAGAATTAAAATAACAAAGTAAATCCAGTTCCAATAATCGTGAGTTTCTTGAATGCGATACATAATATCTGACCATCCTTCTAAAGTGATTATCTGTAGAAATGACAACAACGATAAACCACAAAACAGAGAAATGTTGTGGCAATCAATTGGAGAGATTTAGAAAACATTCATACACCCGAGCACGTCCCACAACAACATGAGGTTACATTACAATGTTGCTTAGCACGGTGTAATTATCATTCCTGGAGACGTAAACTCAGCATTTAGAGAGTTTTAGATTGACGTTTACGGCGAACCGCTGACGGAAAACGACAAAGTTTAAGTCGCATTTTAAAGTCAACTATGTCAGTTGTTCGATGTTGTGGGTAACTGTGTAATGAACTGAAGCGTGATTTCGCAACTTCGCTCTACAAAGCTGTTGACATTACAATCTAATGTGATTTAAAGTTTGCCGTTAGCAGTTAGCGGTTCGCCGTAAACGTAAATCTAAAACTCTCTTTTATCTTCAAAATCCCTCAACATACGCACCTGAAATATGACTATAAATGCATATCCAATGTTATCAAAAGAAACTGTAGCATAGAATGGATTAGGTCCCTCTTGTAAACATCGATATTCATTTTTACTGAACGTCTTGTGAATGTTACTAAATTCACAAGAGTTGCCATTCATAGGGTGGGTTGAGAGTGTACAATGTGAAGTAGTTCGCAGGCCGCTGCACCGTTGTGTGCCAGAGTCAGATGGAAGGGAACAGAGAAAGTCTGGTTCCTCAAATGACAGTTGATAGTAACAGCTTTGTTGAGTGGCACCGCTGTGAAGAAACGAATGTAATATAAGATTTAGTTGAAACATCACGTAAAAATAATGTACTATAATCTCGCAGGCGCACTCACAGTTAAATCTGAATTGCAATACGAAACTTGCGAACTTATATACAGTACTTCATAACTCCGAATTTCTACTTACGTTGCGTTTAACAAAGTTGAATTAACGAAACATCTATTTCGCAGAACACCTTGCCAGAGTTGCACTCCAACAATGGAGAATATAAACAAAACTAAAAATGCCAGAGCGAGTAAATTTCCAAGTAGTGGAAGCGATTCTAGTAGCAAAGTGACTAGAATCCGAATACCTGTGTGAAAAATATAAGATAGTTACTCCATATTCATTCGCCTCGTGATATAATATTGAGTCAGAAATATCTGCATTGATCAACTCTGGGCTAGCCTCCATCCAAGTCGAGTCTACGCGGGCCTAGTTGAAGTAGTATAACCGCTCTACTGTATTGGTTTCATAACAGGGGTATTCTTAGTTATTTGAACTTACTCGGGACACGATTGATTGCTCTCAGAGGTCGTAAAACACGAACTAGTCTTATCATAACCAAAAATGCTCCGTCTTTAAATCCTGAAAACTCGTCCACTATCCTAAAAACAAAGAGAATATATGCATACCGTTACTTTTAAAACATTTAAGCACTGTCACGGATATTTATACCGAACGCTCTTCAGCGAATGGTGTTCAAAAGTGAAACGTATGAAACGTATGAACGTAAAACGTATGAACGTATGAAACGTAAAAATGAAACGTATTATTTTCACTTGTTTGTGCGTTTTTCCACTATGCACTTCAACACTAGTAAAGAACTATAACTTCATTTTCTTACGATAACCTCCAATTGATCTGCTGCCATTCAACACTAGTCAGTGAAACCAAGCTAAAAACATGCGTGACGTGTCAAATCACAAACTTACCCAGCGGCAACAATAAGAAAATCCAGTCGATTCCAGCCCTCTGAGAAATACCCTCTCCTGCCCATAACTCCCATGGCTGCAATTTTAATCACCATTTCAGCGACGAAGAAGTATAAGACAAATGAATTGAATTTCTTAAGTCTTTTGCAATTCATTTTGACACATTTGCTGTCCAGTGGATCTGCTAAAGCTAGACACACGCAGTTCACTAAAATCACTAATATACTGAGTCGTTCAAACCAAGTACTTATAGTTAAGGAAAATGATGAATACCCAAGTTACCACTCAAATCAGCTCATTGAACTTAACACAGAACTGTAAAGCTGCCTTGCAATACAACTATAATGTTATTTCAATTTTTGTATAATTGATTGAAGGCAAAATTGATAAGTGCCTACGTATAATCATGGTCAGGGATTGTACATATTTATAATATTTCAGTGATTTACCAAAGAGCTGTAATACATCGTCTCATGAAGAAATTTAGTTTTTGTGGTTATACATGAGGTCGCGTAAAAGATATGGCCAGTGAACGAGATGAATAAACCATTTTCTCACAAAAAAAGTTCGTTTCAAAAAGAAGCATGACTTCTCTTCAAAATCTCCATCCGATATTTTTTTCGTATCTTTTTTTATCTTCTCCTTTCTCGAATCTTCAGAATTCACTACAAATTTACCCATTCTGCATGCGATTGTCCGTTCTCTAAATTCTATTTAATGGGGAATCATTTGTCAGCAACGCACAGTTTCTTTGGATCCCTACAAAACGTTTTGAAAACAATGAAACGTCACGAGCAAGTAAAATCAGTTTATCAATGAAAATTTACTTATTTGTGCGGGCACTCAACTACGAGTAAAATACTACATCAGAAAATAATTATAATAATAATAATAATAATAGCTGGCATATTTTCTAGTTTCAGAGGAGATCCAGTGAGAGTTATCTTTTTTATCCGGCGTCATTAAAATAGAAAATAGAATTGCCCGAAGAATATCTGCGGTATTTAGTAACCGAAGTGAGTTAATAAATTATTCACAATCGTTTATTAACACTTATCAGTAAAGCTATGAATTTATAACACGTCTTTACAGCAATATGTTATGTAGATCTACTAACATGCAGTCAGCAATCCTTATTGGACGACAGGTGCAATAGCAGGTGACCAAAACATGAGTAAAGCTGGATTCATTTAAAAAGGACTCATGGTGCTATATTCCTGCATGCGCGTTTTCCAATGGAACCGTTTTCTTCGACTTCATTTCAAAAAACTCATGTTTTGTTTAAATGCTCACGTATAATAAAAAAACACGCAACGTTTGACGTCGGTGCAGTTGAAGTGGAAAACAGATTTTAACAATCTTTTCAGGTTAATTGGTTTGTCCGTTCGAGGCGAAATTTGTGTGAATAGCAAAGAAAATTTGATTCATGCATGAACGTTTCTAAGTCCAGTTTTACTCCGTTCATGAGATGCAGGTAAAAATAGAAACAGAAAACAAATTGTAAACGTGAAAATTGCAGAATTAAGATTCTAATTTCTAAAACATCTCCAGAGATATATGAAGCATTGTGTTGTTTAAAAGTAATAAAAAATATCGCGAGACCTTCAAGTAGCCATAACTTCGTTAAAAGTTCAGGCCAACATTTTGACCTAAATATGATAAATATTACACCCATCAATATATATTTCGCAGTAATCTTACTAAACTAAAAAGATACAACTATTTCTTTTGAAGATGAATGAAGGCAACGGCGCAGAAAACAACTCGATTTGTCCGCGCATATATGCTGTACATTTTTTTTCCAATAATGAGAAAAATGATCGTCTAAGGCCTATCCGTTGCAATATACCCATGCAAACACACGCTTACAAATTCAAATGAGTTAGTGAAAAATATCTCTTATGCATGAGGTCTTTGCTCAATTTACAAAACCATATGTCGGTTTCAAAAAGATGATAATAAAACCCTTTTAAAATCTCCTTAGCAGCAATATTAATGACAAGAGCTGTAGACTTGTCGTTTTTGGTCAAAAATTGTACATAACTTCAGAAAAAGCGAGGTTTAGTTTAAGGTTAAATTTTAAACAAATGCTAGCTTCGAGCAGTGTATGCCAAGCTTATGGAAATAAAAGGGAGACCGTATGTAAATAAACGTTAAATGTGAATAATTTTCGATATTTTTGCTTCTTTTTTTTGAGATAAAGTCGTTAGCCGTAAAACTGCCGTTACAGTAAAAATTTAGCAACTGATAAAAAATATTTAAATTCAATCGAATCACGTTGACAGAAAAATGGCAGGATTTTTCTTACACAACGCCAAAAAATCCAATTTTCTTCAAAGTGCAAAGTGCCTACGCTAAATAAACAAATCCTCATTTTTTTTAGGAAAAACTGTTCACCTTCTATCTGTACATATCTACAATTGATTCAATACAATTTTTAGATTTCAACCCAAAAACGAATAAGACGTCGGAGCATATTTGTCAATGTGAAAACACTATAGACTTGCAATGAGCATTTCACACTTTTTATCACTCTCACAAATTTAATTTTCTCAGACGAGTATTTCAACAGAAAATCTTATAATTAGAAACTTTTCATCGATTTAAACACCAATGCGAAGAGTATATATATCAATTAACTAATATAGAATGCTTGTCGAATGTTACAAGTTTAACGAAACCGTTGCAATGCAAGCCATATATACATCTAATGTTCTACTAGACAATTTTTTGAAATTATATGTATACCCACTGATCCAGTCTCTAATTTGTATGAATTCAACCCGATTTTAAATTCACAAGAGCAGTATTACAAATGTCAAGTTCCAAATCTAAGAACTTTTATGATATATTTTACAAAGCTCAATTAACATTTAAGAATAATTTTGGAAGAGAAAGGCGAAATAACGCGTTCCGATCTTCAAGGTATTTTGGATTGCTATACAAATGGACCAATGCCAATAGTATTGAAATAAACAATCGCAAAGAAAAGTACTCTCTAATTTCAGTGGAACTTTGATTGTATAACATCGTAACACTATCACTACAACACCAACAATTATAACATATTTCTACAGAAATGCAATCTACTGATTATAATATAAGTGAATTAAGACAAGTATCCTCGTCCTGCAAATGACTTCATACCTAGTTTATAGAAAACTCATATCGAACCGAGTTAAATATTTACCCCCACCAGTAGAAAACTAGAAAACAAAAACTTTGCAAATCTACTTACAAGTCGGCACCCTGTTGGCTTCGAGACAACGAGAAACGACTCGCGCTTTGATAACTTTTTTGGACTAGTTTTCACAATCCATCTTTGTACCCCACGACTTAAGCCGTTTTAAGCAGGTGTAGAGCTATTAGAGAAGTAAAAGACTCTAATCAATTCTCGCATAGATATAAGCCATAAAACAGTATTAAAATGCAAAGCTATCAATAATTAACGAGTTATAGAGTGATATACATGTGCTGCAATACAACATCTACATCGTTAACCGATTGTTGATACATGCTGTTTCTACAGCAACATGTAGTATGGCGTGGCTTACCGGGAAAAAGTCGGAGCCAGCGATTGTTTTGTACGTCACGTCAGCGCGCAAAAAGATCGCTGGCTTTAAGACGAAAACAAGTTTATATGTCTAGCCTGCGATTAGGCATCTTTTCATTTTCCTCCCGGAAAGGAACAAAACCGGCGAACAGCACAACACGTACAATTTCTTCACCACACGTATGAACTTGACAAAACAACTTTTACAATATACCATGACAGATCCTTCAACTTAACAATACATAGCAAAACTAATTAATCTGAACGACTCTTCCCTGTCATGCAAATTTTAATCCAGAACAAAAGCACAGTTTGGTGCCGAAGTAAACTAATAACTCAAATATGTAATTTCTTTACGAAATCAGCAAGGTTACAATTGCGCAGGAATATATCAGTACATGGCATGAAAACAGAACATTAATTTCAACCTGTCCTGCGAGTTGCTAGTAAGTACAGAACTAGTTGGTTAAAGCAACTTTTTTATCCAGTGTATAGTTTGAGTAAGTCGTAGGTTGTTTATCGACGTTCATATCATTTTGATAGACTGAATTAAACGGCATTATCAGTCAAAGATATGCTGAATCATGAATTCATGATTTCATTCACTTTTTTTTAATCAAAACTCTGATAAAAAACTGAACGTTTGTGGAACATACTATAAGGTAGCATATTAACCGGCCGGCGATATTGGCTATAATGTTGAAGTATAGTCCATGGTAAGATCAAAAGCTTTTCTTTTCATGGCTAATGAATTTTCCCCTGGTAATGGCGAGACTACTTCGGAAAAATTTGGCTACAAATCTAGGTTGGTTCAATGCGCGCAAGCCATGAACTGGCCAAACTTCTCAAGTTAATTGAAACAAACTCGTTAACGCTTGCATTCCAGATAGTCTGTCATAACAAACGTTATAATTACTCAATTAAATACGTTCATTTAACGTTTTTAATTATTATCTTATCTTTTAGAAGAGTCGGCGGAAACGGACAGGTTATATTATGCAGTCATTGCGCAAGAAAACGCTTCAATTCACACTGCTGATTTGTTCAACATTTTCCACTGGTAAGCTGCACTGCCGGTTACTTCCTCAAACGCAGTCGCCGCCGCAGGGCGACGATTTGAAAATAAGATATTCTGTGTAAGTTAGGTTCGCCTCAAGCATGATATATGCGGCGTAGCATGCTAAAATATAACTTTTCACCCATCTTTGCAACATATTTTAAAGTTTTTTTACGACTTTTTGCAATCACAAATTATTACTATATTGTTTGACTCCTAGCAAAAATGACAAACATTTTTCGCTCAGCCCTTTTTCCAAATAAATGATTTTTCGTGCGGAAAGTAAATCTATAGCAACTTGATTGATTTTGCTTCGCAGCGAAATATATCGCTAGCCAATCAGTTTGGTAGATTTATTTTCTGCACGGAAAAGTCCACCTAGTCGAAAAAGGATGGGCTATTTTCGTAACAAGTTAGCTTGATGTAAATCATCCGCCAACTCAATCATCACACGGAGTTCAAAAGCATGAAAACTTTGTCTTGATTGTAGTTTCACAAGACAGCCTCCGCTTTGCTATTGTCCAACCATCTAAATACAGAGGCAGGGTTTTGAAAGTAAAAACAGTCGAATCTAAGATTGAATAAGTGTGTTTCCCAGGAAACGGATTACATTGCGCATATCTTAGAGAAAAATACATTATGTGGCATTGTAGAGCTCCACAGGGTTGTAATCAAATTTAAGGTCTTGCAGTTTTGCGAATTTACAACCAATATGCCGTCAAAGTACTGTAAATTCAACCTGGTTCTCATAAACGTCGCATGTATTACCAAGCACGATGGGCGATACATGAAAACTAAATCGCTATACGATGTCTTGACTTATTTTTCTGGATAATGTCATGAACGATAACAATGAAAAAGCTTTCATCTTTGAAAATTAACAACCCATGGAAGAAAAACTATGATTTGTGAGGAGCATTTCAATCTACTTTTTTCATTAAAAACGTTTCTATCTCACATTTGTTGTAGCGTTTGGACAAAATGAAGTACCCGTTTCTGGTTAGTAATTTAATTTAAAAATCTATACCCTTTGGAATAGTGCTTTGAGACAGCAAAAGTCTTCTTGAAAAGTTACATAACTCTTCTTTCTTGTTGATTTCCTGTAAATATAGAGGGAAATGTAAGAAGTTTAAACACATATTATGGTAGTTTGAATGGGGGAACGATGCTTCGGATCCATGGCAAAGGTAACATACATTTTTTCATCTCGTACTCCGGGTAGGCTACTCAAGAAACAAGAATACACAACAATACTAGATATGCTGTACTTTGTCAATTCGTATTCTGTTTAACGCAAGACAATGTCAATTCTAATTATATTCTGTCTTTAGGTTTTGCAACGGATCAATTTGCGTTCGACGACCCGACTTTGGGTAACGTGGTTACCTTCTTTGGCAACGACGGAGTCAAAATTGCTTGCGTCGTAGTAGAGACAGATACTTCGCCCACGAAAATTTCTTGTGAATTGGGGTAAAGATTTTTCATTCATTTTACAATGAAGACACGAAAATTGAAACCTTGGCTCATAAACTCCGACCTCTTACTAAATTACCTTCATTTCACAAGGAAGACAATAGTACCAATAGGTTCTGCCATTTCTTGTGAAGTCACGCTCACTTTGTCGCACAAGAGTAGGGATGTGAGATATTTTACATTATAACATGGTCCCCTCGGTGTCTTTTGTTTCAATAGGGAAGTTTAATGACGTATTTCTCCAAAGTACAGGAATGAGGGATATTTAGTTCTAAACGTCCTTCGTCCATGCATTCATGAGGGACAAGGCTTACATCGGCGACGATGTAAAGCCCGTTCTCCACTACGCGAACTTGTTCGCGCGAAGAAGAAATCTGGCAACGTGATTGGCTTGTGTTCGACTTTTTCGCGGCAAATTATTTTGCAAACGCGAATCACGTTGCTGCATTTATTTTTCGCTCGAAAAAATTCGCGTAGTGGAGAACGGGCTTTAAGGCCCTGTTACACGGTTGCAATTTTTCTTGCAACTTGCAATGCAATTCTACTCTTGAGATATGTTAATTAGTGAAGAATGTTCGATATGTGAA
>JAOBYK010516010.1:0-12818 GCA_025434845.1 Phenganax subtilis
TATTTCGGCATTCAAATTTACTTGTTTATACGATCAAAATACCCCCGGAGATAAAACTCTAGGGAGCCACCTTAATTTAGACCTAGAAAAAACTGCCTTCAGTTATCATCACCTACCCTCAGTTAAGTTACCCTTTTCCACATTTTTTACCATCTCATTAATATCATTGTCTTGGAGTACGAACTCCTTCCCAACGCAAGTAGTATTATCCAACGACATGTATATGCCATATACACACTACCGGGTATCTCAAAAACGTATCATTGTTTTGTTTAATATCGTCATTGCACTTGAGCTTGGACACACCCCTGAAAAACATGTTCTAATTGGACGCCAAAGTTTGAATGTTTACCCGTTAAAACTTATGAAATTTTTTCCGTAAAGTCGACAGCTTTGCATTAAATCATTCCTTGTTAAATGCGTATTGGTGTTTTTTCCACCATATTTATTTACCGTATTAAGTCGAAAAAGACATAAATACCCATTAAGCAATGAATAATTTGAAGGGAAGCTCCAACTTTACAGAAGAAAGTTTATAAGTTTTAACGGGTAATCATGACTTTCAAATAAGTTTTATAGTCTTAAGAAAGGACAAACTTTTTAGTTTGTCTTAAACGCTTAAAAGCTTTTGATACACGGCGCTTGATGTTTTATGTAATATTGAGCAAGACGTAAATGTGCTTAGCTGAAGTTTGATTTCAAAATTAGCGTAAAAATCGACTAAAACGGCCAGTTAAATATTTTTGAAGTGATTTGTTCTTCTTTCGCTAGTATTGAAAGCTTTTAAAAAGTTAGCTTAAATCTGTGAGTCAAGCTTTAATCATCGATTCAAACATCGTGTCAGGCTTCTATCGAAGTAGTACACACTTTTTCTTTAAGTACCATAGAGCAGCTACGTCAATATTAGATGTTAGTGTCTAAGCGTACTACGTACACATTCGTCACAAATAATAGTGCACAAACTTTGTCCGCGATCTCTGCACCCTAACCAGACACCTTGTCCTCGAATACCGTAAACCCGGCCCACACTAGCTACCAGTACACCTAGCCCCTCCGACAGAGTCAGTACCCTTCGAGGTTACAGAATAAGAAATAGCCTGGTTTAAACCAGTTTTAAATTTGATATTGCCTCATATTGCGAACTTGGCTAAATTTTAGAATGAGCTTGGAGCTATTGCGAATTGAACAAAAGGAGTATACAGGGAATGAGGGTATTTCGCTAACTTTTTTGAGGGAGAAAGAAGCTATGCGACTATAGTGCAAGACAAAAGTGAGCCAGTACCACAGCCAAGTACCCTCTTTTCCTAAACTACTTGCCTGTGTAAATGTACAATCTGTTTCTTTTTTCAACGATAAAAATGACAGCTGCCAATTATATTTTTTGCTATCTTAGGTTGTTCATTCTACCGCAGTTACGTCGACCTGGCCGCCATATTTTTGAAGGAAAAGAAGTAACAAAGCTATGGACATAATCGTAGTGTCTGCTTAATCTATATAATATGCTTAATCTATATATATTCCACAGCATTTGTTTACTAAATAATTGCCTGTCTATTACTAATTATAAAGAACAGTTTATAGATTTCTTTTGGGGTTAGAGTAAAATGAAAACTTATTTTGAATACGAGAATATGTAATTAAAAGAGTAAAATTTACCATGCTCCTCTATCGCTCGCTCGTGCAAATGGGTAATATAGGTGCAAACTAATAGTGTATAATGCGGTCAGCAACTTTGAATACAGATGTAAACTCTTATCGGTAGCTTTTTTATGGAGCCATTTGCCCAGATCAGTTCATAACCCCTTGTCCTAGAACACACTGGTGCAAATTGCCGAAACGCACATCATTCGTGACAAATCGCATGAGTAAGAAATGTTAATATGCAAAGGGAAATATCGCCTGCACATCTTCTGCTTTTTTTCCACTTGTGTCATATCTAGAACACAAATTACCGTAGAAGGCAAATCAGACATTCCTCAAACACACCCTCGGAGAACCTAACATCTGCCAATTTCAGCAAGAGGCAAATTTCCGCGGAAAAAAATTTCATACTTGAAAAATAAGTATGCTTGCTAGCAACGAAAAAAGGTTCTTAGAAAAACCTTGGAAATATAACCAAACGTGAGCTATTTACCATCGTACTTGTCAACCATTGGTAGACAAGTACGATGGCACTTTGATGATTTTTTCTTATCAACTCGTTTTCAAATGTCCGTAATAATGCTTTTCTATGCTCCCCCTTGGCCGGTGAGTACTATAGTTACACGCGTGCTCACTTTGTCTGCTTTAGCGAGGTTGATGAAACTTGCTAAAAATATTTGGAAGTAGCAGTTTAAACCTGTCTAAACTCTCAAAGCTTTTTGAAGCCAAATTTATGAAATCATGCCCAGTCTTTCACGCGACAGATAAACGCGGCTCTTGTAAATTTCGCAAAATTTGGATAAAGATGGACAAAAACATCGTTTTGAAACACGTAAAATGCATAGCCACAATATTTTTACGATTAGAGCCTCTTTGAAAACTCTAGAGTTGGATATTATTCATTAATTTCTATAAAACTCAAACTTAAAACTTCTCTTTTCTTGAGAAAAACGTAGAGCCAGGAGTGAAGTTTCCCCTGTTGTATGAATTTCCATAGATTGCTCACTCAATTTCGAAAATAATTCTGCTCAAAGTTGGAGAAAGATGTTTCACCAAAAGGAAGCGACCGACGCAGGGATGCCGGAACCGGGGGCTAAGAGGGCTAAAGCCCGCCCACTTTTTCCGCAAAAGCTATATGTGGCTTTGCTCAATCAAGGTAATTGCGTATGGCTGAACGGTGGTAAGCATTTAGAAGCGTTTTTATGACATTTTACCAGCATGATTGAAGACTTAGTCTCCGCAGTTCATATACTGCGTCGCCGTCCCTGCAACGACAGTTCAATCCAGTTTTGTAGTGGAATATTTAACAGTCCATGACAGGAAATATAAACATTAAAGTTGCTTTCTTCGCATTCCCGCTCTTGTAATGGTCTCGCGAGAATGTCTCGCAGCGTAAACACGCGTGTCTGGAGGTAAAATTTGGCGGAGGTAGCGTTCCAGGTGTTTTCAGTTCAATGCTTGGAGCCTTGGACATGCATTGGGATGCACTGATTTGCATACCTGTCCAGAAACAATTAAGATTCTGACATGCATGAGGTAGTATTTTAGACATCTATGTGGCTACAATACTTTCAGCAGCGAGAACATCAGAAGTTTGAGGTCGCCTATTAATTGGTGTTTAGCCCTTCATTTGCACACCTCTCCACCTCAGGGGCCGGTTGTTCAAAAGTCAGTTAACGCTAACCCAGGGTTAAATTTGCCTAACCTAGGGTTAGATTTTAACCCTAGGTAACTTTGCGTTGTTCAAAGCTAGATTACCCCTAACCGTCGGTTAAAGCAAGGGTTAAACTTAACCCTACTCGCTAGATGGGTTAACTCATTTAATCCTAGGTTAACATATCAACTTCGAAAAAAAAACAGCTAATGGCTGGGCTTGCCCTCTATCTGTTCGGCATAAATCATCCTCGTCGTGAAAGACGAAACCGTCTGCGAGGCTTGAATATTGACGGCCTTTACCACGGGAAGTAAAAGGCGAGACATAGCTTTGGCAGAAATGCAATAAATTACATTACAAACCTAATTTATGAGGATTTAGTTCGTGATACCAAGCGAGGCCATGCACTTGAGCCTCAACAGCAAGTCCTCATTGCTTTGAGATTCTTTGCATCGGGTAGTTTTCTACAAGTGGTAGGAGACAGTCTTGGTGTAGACAAATCCACGGTATCTCGAGCTGTCAGAGATGTATCTCTGCATGGCACTAAACAGAAGGAAGAATCAGTTCATAAAATGGTTACCTTTAAATGACGAGATCGAGAAAATAAAAAACCAATTTTTCTTGCAAGCCGGCTTTCCGTCTGGGGTTGGTTGTGCTGATTGTACACACGTCAGGATCCAGGCACCACACCATAATGAGAATAACTATGCAAACAGGAAGCGCTATCACTCAATCAATAAACAAGGGATGTGTGATTACGAAGGAAGTGTATATATCATTGCAAATATATTAAGATATAAATTGTTATTGGTTTTATGTGTCTCCTAGGGTCGGGTTAGGTGGGACTCCTACTGAAAACTGAGCAAAAGATTTTTTCTTATGTTGAAGTTTTCTAAATACAATGAAATTCCTTCGCTCTTAGGGAGATTTACGAATATTGTGCCTCGATGGCCTGCCAGCACCCTTGACAGCCATATTTTCTGCACATCCCAAATATACCAGCAACTTGAGAACAACCACAACAACCTGGAACAGGGAATTTTACTTGGTGACAGTGGCTATGCATTAAAGCCATACCTTATGACACCATATCATGAGCCAGCCACAGCCAACCAGAGAGCATTTAATCGAGCCTATAGAAGGACAAGGGTCATAATCGAGCAAACATTTGGGAGATGGAAACGACGATTCCATCTTCTGCACTCAGAAGTGAGAATGCACCCTGAAAAGGTTTGCCAGCTTGTTGGTGCATGCGCAATATTGCACAATATTGCAATTGCATTTAATGAGCCAATGGAAAACGAAGAAGGTGATGAAGATGATGAACTGGATGCCCAAGAATATCAAGAACAAGAAACAGGCCACCTAATCAGTGATCATATAGCAAACACTTTTTTTTAAATGGGTAGAGTCTAAGGAAAAACACTTAGAGAACTCATGTTATGACTGGCATGAATTTGCATATTAGCCACAGGCTATAGTGACTAATTGACTGGCAAGAAGTCAAGAACAAGATTGTGATGTGCTGCATCTAACAATATTGTGGTGACATATTAATAAGTTGTTCATAGGGCGCAGTACAACCTTGTGTACACCTTTTCGATGAAATTAATAGATTCTGTATCTGAACATATATTATTCATGTATTGGTATTAACTTATATACACTAATTTTTTGTACAACAATATATTCAATAATTTTACAGTACAAATTATTAATTATTTATTCAAATATGTTTGGATATATTTAAATTGAGTGAATATAAACAGGTAAAAGTTTGAAACGCTAGGTCAGAACAAACTGCAGCCAAACTGCACTGTGCCCTTCAAGGCTTATGCTTCAAACTATGTTCCTCTCTCAAAGCCTGATTTTTCAGTTTTACGTTCTCCTTCTTCAAAATAAGTACCTCTTTCTGGTGTTGGAGTACTTCCGCCTGTAACTTAAGCACCTCCTGGTTTGTTATTCTCCTTTGTTTTTCTTTTTTGTTTGAAGCTGGGAGCACAGGGGTAGAGTTAGCTGGTGCAGGTAAACCATCAGCGTCCTTAATGAATGATGGTGGTATTGGACGCTGTTTTTCACGATCATAGTAATTTTCATTATTCGAATCATTTTGTCTTTAAAGATATCGTCTCCAAGTGGGGTCATATTAAGTTCTTCGAACGAATGTCTATCCTGCTCGTCTAAAAATGAAGGAGGATAGTACGTATAACTTGTAAAATATGCTGCAACAATACTGCTATGGCATCTATATTAAAAATACACTGTTTTTTGCAAAATTTTAGCATGGCTAAATTTGTATTTTCACAGAAAAGAACTTATCTTAGTTCCTTAAGTTTTGTGCCAGCATATTAAATCTTGAACTTAGACATATTTTGTGGTATCGTATCAAAGCATCAAGCATTTCAAATTTTATTACATAAAAGCCCTTTGTCTTTTCAATATGGCCGTTTCATATTTTGTCTAACACTGAGCGAGAGTGTTCTGGTAACTAATACGCGGTTCATGTGCACAGACTTGCCCAAACTTGTACACAAACGCAAAAAATGCATTTTACTTCGTACCTGTCTCGAAGCCGTCTAGTCCGGCAAAAAGAGGAGTGTCTTCAAATATTTTTATTATTCTTTCTTCCAACGCGCTGGGCTCTTTCGGCGGAGGACCTCTTGCAGTTTTCCGCACCTGCCTTTTCACGTCGGCAAATTTCTTTTTCGCAGAGCTCGTCAAGTTTTTCCATTTCTCTTTCACCTCGCTAGTTGTACGGTTCGCCACTCCTATCGCGTTTATTTCTTTTGTGATGTCATCCCAAATTTTGTTCTTTCTTTGATTGGTAATAGCGTTTGTTAGCTTCGACTGCAAAACTTCTAAGTTTTCCTGCACTTTGCAGGTCAACATGTCTATTTCCGTCACAGTGAAGTTTAGTTTTCTTTTTTTCTTTCGTTTCTGTGCTGCAACACACGCCATTTTATAAAACTTTTTAAAATTCGCGCGCTTTTTAACCCAAGGTTAAATGTCCTAACCCAGGGTTAGTTAACCGTGCCTTTAACCTTGCCTTGAACAACGCAGTTTTAACCTAGGGTTAGCTAACCCAGGGTTAATGAATTTAACCCAAGGTTAACTGTTAACCCTAGGTTAACTTAACCCGCTTTTGAACAACTGGCCCCAGAAACTTAGCAAAAAGTCTTTTGAATAGGGGGCTAAGATTATTTCTTCAGACAATTCTAATGTGTTTTCAGGATTTCAAGAATATTAGAAATCGATCAAGATGCCAAAGAATTTCTGCTCAGATAATAAAACGCCGTTTGCCAGCTACAATTCGCCCAAGTAAATTTCTACATCAGAATAACGAACAACACAAAACAAAAACATGCAAGCAATATTGTTATCATTAAAATGCTGAACTTCATGTCAACGCACAACTACATTAGCAATAGTTGCCGCGGTATTATAAGTGTATCAACCTTGGGCCGGTTGTTCAAAAGCAGGTTAAGTTAACCTAGGGTTAACAGTTAACCTTGGGTTAAATTCATTAACCCTGGGTTAGCTAACCCTAGGTTAAAACTGCGTTGTTCAAGGCAAGGTTAAAGGCACGGTTAACTAACCCTGGGTTAGGACATTTAACCTTGGGTTAAAAAGCGCGCGAATTTTAAAAAGTTTTATAAAATGGCGTGTGTTGCAGCACAGAAACGAAAGAAAAAAAGAAAACTAAACTTCACTGTGACGGAAATAAACATGTTGATCTGCAAAGTGCAGGAAAACTTAGAAGTTTTGCAGTCGAAGCTAACAAACGCTTTTACCAATCAAAGAAAGAACAAAATTTGGGATGACATCACAAAAGAAATAAACGCGATAGGAGTGGCGAACCGTACAACTAGCGAGGTGAAAGAGAAATGGAAAAACTTGACGAGCTCTGCGAAAAAGAAATTTGCCGACGTGAAAAGGCAGGTGCGGAAAACTGCAAGAGGTCCTCCGCCGAAAGAGCCCAGCGCGTTGGAAGAAAGAATAATAAAAATATTTGAAGACACTCCTCTTTTTGCCGGACTCGACGGCTTCGAGACAGGTACGAAGTAAAATGCATTTTTTGCGTGTGTGTACAAGTTTGGGCAAGTCTGTGCACATGAACCGCGTATTAGTAACCAGAACACTCTCGCTCAGTGTTAGACAAAATATGAAACAGCCATATTGAAAAGACAAGGGGCTATTATGCAATAAAATTTGAAATGATTGATGCTTTGATACAATACCACAAAATATGTCCAAGTTCAAGGTTTAATATGCTGGCACAAAACTTACGGAACTAAGATAAGTTCTCTTCTGTCAAAATATAAAATAACCGTGCTAAAATTTTGCCAAAACTGTGTATTTTTAATATAGATACCCAACAGTATTGTTGCAGCATATTTTACAAGTTATATGTACTATCTTTCTTCATTTTCAGACGAACAGGATAGACATTCGTTCGAAGAACTTAATATGATCCCACTTATAGAGACGATATCCTTGAAGAACAAGATGATTCGGATAATGAAAATTACTTTGATCGTGAGAAACAGCGTCCAATACCACCATCATCCATTAAGGATGATGTATTTGTCCCTAATGGTTTACCTGCACCAGCTAACTCTACCCCTGTGCTCCCAGCTTCAAGCAAGTAAGAAAAACAAAGAAAAATAACAAACCAGGAGGTGCTTAAGTTACAAGCGGAAGTGCTCCAACACCACAAAGAGGTACTTATTTTGAAGGAGGACTTAGAATTAAAAAATCAGGTTTTGAGAGAGGCGCATACTTTGAAGCATTAGCCTTGAAGGCGCAGTGCAGTTTGGCCGCAGTTTCTTCTGAACTTGCCACCTCTTCAAATATTTTAAAATTTCACCAGTTTTTATTCATACAATTTAAAAATTTCCAAGTATATTTGAATAAATAATATATTAATAATTTGTACGGTAAAACTATCGAACATATTGCTGTATATAAAATTAGTGTTTATAATATAATACCAATTACATGAATAATATATGTATAGATTCAAAATCTATTAATTTCTTCAAAAACGTGTACACATACTGCACCCTATGAACAACTTATTAATAGGTCACCGCAATATTGTTAGGTGCAGCGTGTCACAATCTTGTTCTTGCCAGTGAATTAGTCACTATAGCCTGTGGTATCACCTTCTTCGTCTTCCATTGGCTCATTAAATGCAATTGCAATATTTTGCAATATTGCGCATTCACCAACAAGCTGGCAAACCTTTTCAGCGTGCATTCTCACTTCTGAGTGCAGAAGATGGAATCGTCGTTTCCATCTTCCAAATGTTTGCTCGATTATGACTCTTGTCCTTCTATGGGCTCGATTAAATGCTCTCTGGTTGGCTGTGACTGGCTCATGATATGGTGTCATAAGGTATGGCTTTAATGCATAGCCACTGTCACCAAGTAAAATTCCCTGTTCTAGGTTGTTGTGGTTGTTCTCAAGTTGCTGGTATATTTGGGATGTGCGGAAAATATGGCTATCATGGGTGCTGCCAGGCCATCGAGCCACAATATTTGTAAATCCTCCTAGGAGAGAAGAAATTTTATCATATTCAGAAAACTTCAACGAATTAAAAAAAAATTTTGGTCAGTTTTCAGTAGGAGTCCCACGTAAGCACACTCCAGGAGACACATAAAACCAATAACAATTTATATCTTTATTTGCAATGATCTATACATTACCTTCGTAGTCACAAATCCCTTGCACATTGATTGAGTGATAGTGCTTCCTATTTACGTAGTTATTCTGATTGTGGTGTGGTGCCTGGATCATGATGTGTGTACAATCAACACAACCAACCCCAGACGGAAAGCCGGCTTGCAAGAAAAATTGGTTTTTTATTTTCTCGATCTCGTCGTTCAAAGATGGCCATTTTATGAACTGATTCTTCCTTCTATTCAGTGCCAGAGATACATCTCTGACAGCTCGAGATACCGTGGATTTGTCTACACCAAGACTGTCTCCTACCACTTGTAGGAAACTACCCGATGCAAAGAATTTCAAAGCAATGAGGACTTGCTGTTGAGGCTCAAGTGCATGGCCTCGCTTGGTATCACGAACTAAATTCTCATAAATGGGGTTTGTAATGTAATTTATTGCATTTCTGCCAAAGCTATATCTCGCCGTTTACTCCCCGTGGTGAAGGCCATCAATATTCAATCCTCGCGGACAGTATCGTCTTTCACAAGGAGGATGATTTATGCGAGACAGATTGAGAGCAAGTCCCGCCATTAGCTGTTTTTTTCGAAGTTAATGTGTTAACCTAGGGTTAAATAAGTTAAACCACCTAGCGAGTAGGGTTAAATTTAACCCTCGCTTTAACCAAGGGTTAAGGGTAATCTACCTTTGAACAACGCAAAGTGACCTAGGGTTAAAATTTAACACTAGGTTAGGCAAATTTAACCCCGGGTTAGCGTTAACCGACTTTTGAACAACCGGCCCCTCATCTGAAAAAACTTGAAATGCTCTAGACACTTCCCGAATTTAAATTTCGCGCGAAACATATAACGTGAAAACGAGGCGGGCAATGATAAATCAGATTCAAAGGATTCAAAAGAATCAAAAGATTCTTTTTCTGTCTTGCTAGCATTCAAATTGAAAAATTCGGACGACACTTCGACGCTCTCAGGCAATGCCGTCATCTTTGATTCTGATTTATCATTGCCCGCCTCGTTTCCATGTTGTATGTTTGGCGCGAAATTTAAATTCGGGAAGTGTCTATTCCTAAGAAAGAAACTTCCAATCAAACATCCAATTATAATTACACACAATTGGTCACACCTTCAAAAATAACCTTAATTGTCTACAGTTATAATCTTGTGAAACAAAGAAATATTTTAACCTAATAACATTTTCTTTCTTTGATGAAAACTGTCGCATCTCATCAGGAGCATGTCAATCAATCAATCAATCAATCAATCAATTATTCAATCAATCAATCTGTTTAATTAAAACCACATTCCAGTTAGAAAAAACTGAATTGCATGGAGTACTGAAACTATCTAAATACAGGACTAAATATGTTAAAATTATATATAATAGATATATTAAAAGATATATGCGTATACTTGTATGTAAATGTAACGTTATAGTTACATGAACAACTACGGTATAATGATACTAATAATATTTTAGAGTAACAAAGTTTTCAAACGTTCGGACATTGTGTATGGTAAGTTCTGATTGGCATTCGATAATTCATTTCGCAGGTTGTAATCGTGATTGCAGGTCTTCGGACGAATTTCCATAGCTTTATAGTTAAAGGATTTGCAGCTGAATTTTTACGTCGCAAGGATTCAACAAATTTCTTACAAGCTTAAGACGTGTCTCTTCACATGGACGTACCGGACGGGGGGGCGGGAAAGGAGGGGGCAGCAGCCTCCCTAGATTGTTAGGCAAACAAGGCCAGCTGGGCAAAATTCGTTTGACAGTCGGGTAAATGGTTGTCGTTCACTTCAGTAATAAAATTAAAGGTTTCAAAAATTTTATTTTATTTAAACTGCTCGGTTTAAAACTGAAGGTCATCATGTAAAAGCAGGAAAACATTTGCAAGAGTATACAGGTAGGTTGTAGCCTTGTAGTTACCATAACAGGGAGCGGGTTTTTAAGCATTGCATTAAATACTAAATAGAAATACAAAAGTGCTCGAAAACGGTCATTTCCGGCGATCTAGAGCCTTTATATTCTCAAAATTTTCTCGCTCGGCGTCAACAATGGTGGCGCCTCGTCAGGGTCAGGTTCCCCAATCTTAGAGAGCTTCCTACGTCCTTGTAAATATGAATATCAATAGTAAAAGAAGTTGGGCAATCTTTCTGGCAGTCGGGAAATTTGCCGACCGCCCCCCAAAAAATACTAGCCGGTACGCCCATGTCTCTTGAAGTACTTAGCGGTTGGAGATCGGAGATTTCCAAGGCCTCATCGTAGGGTAAATCTGGATAAACTATCGTTAAGGTCGTTTTTGTACTGACTCAAGGAGGTGTGACAAAGTTTTAAGTATTGACGACCGAACTAGGGACGCATACTCAATCCTGGATCTAATAAATGAGCAGTATATTTGAATGATGTCTGACGACTGTAAACCAGCCATTCTCAATAAACGCAAGGCATAGAGACACGAGTTTGCTTTCTTCAAACGTTTATCTACGCAAACGTTCCACAACTAGTCATTTGATAGCCGTACATCAAGAAGTTTAAAACAAGACACAGTCTCCACAACAATTTGTTGGTTTGTGCCTGATGCACCATATTTATGAAAGTTGATCGACATCTATTTGCATTTCCTAGGATTTAATTTCATTCCTCGAGCATTAGCGAACTCCAAAATATCATTACCCACTAATGGCAGAATACTTAGTGAAAATAGCGGCACAATCTCAAGAGCAGAGGTGTCATCAACAAATTTAATCCTGCCAGGCCAATCTTTAAGCAGTTAACGAGCACAGCAAACAGTAACAGACCTAATTTTGTACCTTGGGACAAACTGCCATTAGTTTTCTTCAAAGATGAATTTGAATTTCCAATTCTCACACATTGTTCGCCGCTCGAGAGGAAAGCTTTAATCTACCGAACGATCACTGGGTTAACTCCAAGGCTAGTAAGCTTGCAGACAATAACATTATGGTAACATCATAATAACAATATATTTTTATTTATAATTATAAACAATTCAGCGAGTTAGACACATTCAACTATTGTTTCATGCAGAAACCTTCATTTGGTGCAGCACTTTACCATGCCTAAAAGACTACCAAAATATATACAAGATGGAGCATGTAAATAAATTAACTGGAACTAGTGTCTGAAAAATAATGTATTTTGCCATTTCAGGGATAATCTCCAAAGGCGTTGCCTTATTTTTTGTGGGAATAATTACATGCAGGAAATATTGGGCGGCGAATAAATGAAATGTAGTGAAAAATAAAGAGGAAAATTCAAAGCACCTGCAACCAGCCTCAACAAGAATGGATTTCTCCCACGCAGCAGAAGGTACAAAACTGACCAGAGAAAAGAAACTTAAAATTTGAATAACAGAAAATGAGAATGCAGTGGCCTCTAGATCAGCTTTTTCCATTCAAATTGTGAACGGAGACAGATAAGTGTTTGTTAGGGTTGCTTGCACGGGGCTTATTTATTCCCTCATTTTCTGCTGCACCTTGTTTTTTTCACCACTCAATTTATTCGACATGTAATTAATAACGCAAAACATCTGAACATTCATGCTGAAGAATATTTCCATCTCCACAATTAACATGCTACCCCCACCAGCCCTTACCCCCCACCACTCTTTACATCTGGAGTACCCTTATCAAAATTTCTACTACTGCCAATAAAAATGCTTTTAAACTCGTTTTAGTGATAAGATTCTTGTAGTTTTGCATGGCGAAACAACAATATCAGTATTTGTTTGAGGTATACACCACGTATATTTATTATTGCAAAGCTTTCGGTCCGTTAGCCCGGACCTTCATCAGTGCAACTAACTTGAAAGGATTGTTAC
>JAOBYK010516121.1:0-12817 GCA_025434845.1 Phenganax subtilis
CAAAGGCCATGAGAAGACAAAAGAGAGAGCTTACCCACTTTTGCAAATAACAAACAAAAAAGGCAAGTCATGCAAACCGTCTCCGCTTTACAACATTCGTCCGCGCTCGCTTGGCTAACCGCTGTTCCAGCTCCTCTTGCTGCATCGGGTGTGCGGCAGTAAAGGTGCGCTTCTTATGAATTCGCAAGACCGTTGGGAGGGGACGCTGAGCGGGGGCGCTAGAGAGTGCACGAATATGGGCCGGTGAGTGGGCACACCGTTCTAACAGGTGACCAACTTTAGGTTGTAAGGACTCACATCGCATGAGAGGCGCTTCAGTCATATCAAAATGAAATGTAAGACAGAGATGTGAATGAAGTGCACGAAGGTCAGCTTCACTTGGCCTGGGGACGACCCAGAAGCCATCATGCAGCCATATAGCCGATGTGAAACCTATGCGCGGCTGCAAAAAGGAGTACGCTGCCCAAGTGATATGCTGCTCAAGGACTTCAAAGAAATGAAATGGGGCACCCCTGCCATCTTGGTCGCCAGACAGTGGACACCAGGAAGGGGGGTGATGCGTTGCATATCTGCTGGCCGCGAAAACCTCTCTGGCAAAGCGCGCTAGAGAGGGCGGTGGTTCATTGGTTAGGCGCTTTCGGAGGTACTCGACTGCCTCTTGTGGAGTGGCACTGTTAATGATAACAAGCGGCCACGTTTTGACTAGCTGCTCGACTTCGCCTTCTGCAATCTGAGAACTGATCGCCTCACGAAGGTGGTCCCGCGCTTGCATGATCGGAGGTAAGTCAGAATGGACGGCAGCGGCTCTGCAATGCCTTCTCATGAGCTCATAATGTGCCCCACTGATATCTATTTCCCAGTGCGAGTTACCAAAAAGAAGGAGCCTTACTAGGCGTGGTAGTCGCTGGGCAGTGTGTCCCACAGCATAGTATCTGCCCCGTAGCGCATCAACGGTAGGCTTATATCCTACCACTAGGCGGTGGGAGGCTGCAACTGCAGAGGCAATATAGTCCAGAGTGGCGGCTTTATATTGTGGGTAGAGACGTAGCAATGTGTGCAATTCCGATGGAGCAGCAGAGGGGCACTCTGTAAGAACAAAGGCAGGAGCTTGTGAGGGATCACCTTGCTCAATGACGAAACCTAATGATTGTGCAAGCTGGTACGGCGGGAGGGCAGCATGGTGCAGGGGTACCAACGGATTGCATTCTGCCTCCTTGGCAGCGGCACTGGCTTGTCCTGCAAAGTAATCTGCAAGGGTTGCATTCTCTTGGGAGATAGACCAGTCGGAACAGACACGGTGCGCGCGATAGAAGCTGTTGGCACTGTTCCAATATAGTAACAACAGCAGGCTTCTTAACTCGCCCTTTGTGTTGCAGATAGTTGATGATCGGGAGGATGTCTCCTTGGACGACAACACTATCAATATGGATGCCCTTGGATAGACAAGAGACATCATATTCAAACGCTAGCTGTATGGCTGCCCTACAGGCATGTGCTTCCGCAAGAACATTGTCAGCACAGGAAAGCAGAGGGATGGAGAGCCATTGTGCCAGCGTCGTGGAGGATGGCGTAACATGGAGTAAGCTGACACCTGCACCCCCTGTTTTGGTGTGCTTATGAGCAGAGCCATCAAATTGGACCAGGCATCCTTGCCACTCGCGGGGTTCGCTAAGTAGGAGAATAGTGTCAGCGGACAGGTCATCCGTTGCCTGTAAGTTCAAGTGACTGGATCCACAGACACATTGGAAAGGTACAAGACGAACAGTAGCAGTGGGAAAGGGAAGCTTTCTGTGCTGTGTTAAAAGCAGTCGTAGGCGAGTGTCCCTTGTGGCAAAGGTGGCTATGGTGTCGCCTTTGGCAAAAGACTTAATGGCTCTGAGTCCCTTGGACGGAAACAAAGCAGATTCAAGCATAACTGTTGGAAAACGCTGCACCCGGAGGTTTGTGGGCGTGACACACGATGTATCACTAGCTTGGGGGCCCCCACGAGATGTCGAGGTGGGGGCGCGCCGTCTGAGTATTGGGTGGCCCACCCCAACCACCCAAATTTTCACCTTTTGACGGGTTTAGGGGTTTATACTAAGTAAAACCCCTGTCGGGCCGGGAATTTTTTCCACCAGACCCAATACCAACAGAAGCTTTAGCTCAATTCCTACACAAGTTTCTCCTATAAGTCAGCAACCGCTTGACCTCAACCAAGCAAATCTTGCGCCTCGCAAAAATTTGGTATACATTTTTGGTGTGCCTTTATGTTGCAAGCACACATCTTTGCGAGACGTCTTTTAGCATTTGCGTTCCGAAGATGTCTTCAAAGTACGATGTGCCAGCAGGACGGAATGCAAGACGTTGTTCAACAATTGCATATGGAGCGCGCATCTGGCTCGGCCACGCGCCGCTAGCTGGGATACATATCCTTTGGTGAATCCTGTTTCCTTCGTGGTGTGTTGATCCACTTTGGCAGCATGCTACTTGACGGAAGCCTTCACCCCCATTGGGGGGACAGTTTGCTAGTATAGATTACTTTTCATTGACGCATGTCTCAATACCCTCAACAGACAAAGCCTCCTGGCCCGGTAAGCCCCTAACCAAAGGCGGGTTCTGTGCTACGAGGGCCTTTGGAAGAAGATTCTGTGCTACGAAGGGCTGTCAAAGAAGATTTTGTACTACAAGCCTTTCGAAGAGGCTTCTGTGCTACGAGGGCCTTTGGCAGCGGATTCTGTGCCATGAGAGCCTGTCGAAGAGAAATCTGTGCTACGAGGTGCGCAAGAGTTTTTTTTTCCAAGCGACCGATACAGGCAGGAGACAACGTCTGTTTGAGCCCCAGGCAATATACCCACAGAATTTCTTTATCTTTTTAGCTTTCGGACCCCTTCTGCAAGCAAGTACCAACATGCCCCCGCACGAGCGCAGAGCTCCGTCTCCATTCGTTGAAAGGACGTCGCGAGTCGCGCCGCGGTGACCGTCTCTCGGTTAAAAAAATGTTCACGTGTACACCGCGCCGCGCGAGGCCCCGCGCCTGGTCAATGTTGGTTCGGCCACGCGCTGCCGGCTCCTTCAAATTAATCCCGACATAAGGATTCCTCATCCCGGAGCTAAAGGGAAGGAGCTGCTGGCTCCTTCAAATTAATCCCGAGATAAGGATTCCTCATCCCAGAGCTAAAGAGAAGGAGCTGCTGGCTCCTTCAGGGAAGGAGCTGCTGGCTCCTTCAAATTAATCCCGAGATAAGGATTCCTCATCCCAGAGCTAAAGGGAAGGAGCTGGTGCTTGCGAGGCACCAGGGAGGCAGGAAAGGATCAATCGGACGGCCCGCGAGATCAATTGGACCGCCTGCAAGGCACCAAGGAGGCACCAGGGAGGCACCAGGGAGGCAGGAAAAAACCATTTGAACAGCCTGGGAGGCCACCAGGGAAACTCGGAGTACAGGAATGCCGATCGAATCCCGGTTTTAGCAGGGCGCCGGATTTTGTCTAACTGTCCCCTGGGCATCGGCTATTGATTCTAATCAATAGGAACCCTACTTTCACTATTGATATTGATTCTTATCGTTTCTATTGAAAAAAAACAATATTTTTGTGCATTTCATGTTTTGATTATTTTTCCTAAGTTTTTGTATCCAGGAACTGGGTTTCCTATTGATTTTCAAATTGATTTTTTTATTGATTCTATGATGTGACTCTTTAGCCTCAAGCTAGCAGTTTTCCACCCATTTCCTTGTCAAAAGGAAATGACCAAAGGTGGCAATAGACATACAAAGAAGCCAGAGGTGGATGTTGGCTTGCTCTTGAATGTTTTCACAGAGCATTCCTCTTTGGTTGCAGACCTGGGACCTTATGAGCACATTGGCAGAAGCCAAAGCTGCCATCCCAAGGGGCTGTTGAAAGTGCTACCCTTGACAAAAGGGCTACTGCAACTGTCTGACACAGGAGAGGTTCACTCTCAAAGCCTCAGGTCAGCTCTGATGAACCTCCTGCTGGCAAAACCCAGCCTCAACAGCACCATTTACAATGGTGCTGTGTGGTGTGGCACCAGAGTGGAGAGAGTTGGTGTCATCTTGTTCCACATGAGAAGGCTAAAGTTTGGATCTGAAATGAAGATTGCAGCAGCCCACCTGACAGGGTCAGAGCTGCAAATGCTGCAGGAGGTTGTGGATATGATAGCCAAGAAACCAGAGGTGGAGGAAGCCCCCTTGCCCCTTGAGAAAAGGGAAAGTATTGCAGAGCCAAATGAAGGCAAGAAAAAGTTAAAAAAAGAGGATAGTGAAGTGAGTGTGGACAGCTCTGGGTTCCCCAAGTGTTTCAACACACCTGAAGCCAAAGAGTCCTTGACAAAAGGATGTGTTGAACATTCTTTGGCAAAAGGGGATGCAAGTGCTGCATCTCCACCTTCCTTGACAACAGGGGAAGAACAAGGCCTTGCTGAGCCATCCTTCCTCAGGAGAAGACCAGGGCACATGGCTTCAAAGTGTGCAAAGGATGAGACTTTGCAGGAAGAACTTGGTTTTGGCACCATGAAAAGGCCAGCTAGCTCCACAGCACCAAAGAAGACAACCAAGAAACCTGCAGGCTCCTTGACAAAAGGCCCTGCAGCAGGCCCCTTGACAAAAGGAAAGCCAAGTGCAAGTTCTGAAGAATCCTTGTCAAAAGGATCAAGCAAGAGAAAGCCATGGACAAGGCTTACATGGGTGCAAACAAAGAAGGCACCATGGAGAGCTTACATCTGTGGTAGCCACAAACCAAATGCAAAATCAGCTGATTGCAAGCTGATTGTTGAGACCACCAAGAATAGATCTTTGAAGTACCTCCAAATCTTGGAGAAGATCTACAGCAAACTTGAGCAGGAACACTACACAAAGCAAGAGGCATTGGACATGAGGGTTGAGTTGGAGGGAAGCATGTGAAGCAACTTGTCTACCTTGGCAAAAGGTATGACACCTTCAGAGCTTGAGCCTTACTTTAAAACATTTACACTTCAGCATGGAAAATGCTCCTGTGCATGGAGTGTATGTGTGTTTTTTAAACTGACAATGGCCCTTGTCAAAAGGGCCACATGGCCCTTGTCAAAAGGGCCATAGAGATCGACTTCAGCAGTGGTTCAGCTAAAAGCAGCTGAAGTGGAGGGTGGTGGGGTGTGAAAAAAGAGGGGAAACATGGTTGGTTCAGTTGAAGTCCTTTTGGTGTGAAAAGGTCAGGTATGTGTGTCCACTTTGGTATGTCAACCACAGAAAGAAACCACCAAACAAACCACCAAAGAAACCAATGAGGTACTCCAGAAGGTTTCTCAGCATGAGTGTGCATGTGTGTTTGCTCACTGCAGCTGTTTCAAACTCTCAAAGCTTTTTGTGTGTGCACTGGATCCTTGACAGGGCAGGATCATATCTGTAGCTGCTGCTGCAGGAGCTGGGCCCCCTTGGCAAAAGGGTGGGTCCAGCCATGGCAAAGAACAACAAGGGCAAACCAACAGGTGCAGGGACTGTGTCCAATGCTAGAAGGGAAAGGTATAAGCAGGCCTGCCAAGAAAGAGACAGGGTGATGGCAGAAACTGGGGACTTGGCAAAGGCCAAGCAAGCCCAGAAGGTGAAGCAACAAAAGCCAGTGGAGGCAAAGGCACCTGCACCTTGTCAAAAGGAGCATGAAGTAGACCCACTGGCAGCTTCATCTGGCCCTGCACCTTGTCAAAAGGAGCAGGGAAGTCAAACAGAAGAGCCAGCTGCACCTTGTCAAAAGGAGCAGCCAAAAGAAGAGCCAAAGGCACCTGCACCTTGTCAAAAGGAGCAGGCAAAAGAAGAGCCAAAGGCACCTGCACCTTGTCAAAAGGAGCATGGAAAAGAAGAAGAACCAAAGCTTGCACCTTGTCAAAAGGGGCAAGCAAAGGAAGAGCCTGAAAAGAAGCAGGCAATCTCAGAGGCACCAGCCCCTTCTCACAAGGAGAAGCTAGAAGAAACAAATGCACCTTGTCAAAAGGAGCTGGGGCCAAGCACCAAGCAAGTGGAACAGGATGCAAAAGTATGCAAAAGAGGTATGAAGCTGGAACATGACCAAGGAGTGTCAAGCACAGACACAGAGACAGCCCCAGAAGTCAAAAGGGCAAAGCAACCTGAACCGCCTCCACCCAGAAGGCCTCAAGCCAAAGCATGGGTGAAAGATGGCCACAGGTGGATCACCAAGGATGAGGCCAACAAGAGGATTGCCATTGACTACTTCCAAACCTTGATAAAAGGTAATGGCAAGCTGGTTCATTGGAAAGACAGGCAGGCCTTGCAAATGCTCAAGGATCATGGCTACTTTTTGATCCTCCTGAGCTACTGTGGCATTGAAAGGGCTGAAGAGATCACACAGGCCCTGCATGACCAGGACCTCATGCAGTACTTCGACCAAGTCAAGTTCACCTGGAAGAAGACTGGCCCTCAGGGCAAGGCAGTGTACTGCAGGGACAACCACATCAGGTTCCTGATCGATGACAGCCCTGACATTGTGGATGAATGCTGGGACATGGGCATCTACACTTACAACATCAACACCAGGTGGCATGTCCATACAGCAGGGCACTGGCATTTCTGGGAAGCTGCTGACCAGTTCCTGATTGACCAGGACCACTACTAAAGTGGCTTGCCAGCTCTTGACAAAAGGGTTGGTTGCAAATGCAAAAGAGTTCCTGCCACTCAATGAGTGGCCTTTTAGCCCTTGACAAAAGGGTTGATTGTAGATCCTTTTGTATGCCATGCCCCCTTGTCAAAAGGGTGGCCCACATCATGCATTTTGCATGGCTTTTTGCTTCCAACATCCCTTGTCAAAAGGGTTTGTTGGACACTTTGAAAGGCTTATGCCAGGTGCCATTTGTGTTGGAGACAATGTATGTTTCATTTACCCATGCATAGCAGTAGCAAATACTGTCCACTAGATCCACAACAGGTTTCAATTCCAATAGCCAATTTTTGTTTGCTTGTTGTGTTCCAGACTCATGGCACCATCACAGAACCACACACCAAGCCCAACATAGAGGCAAAACAAAGAAACTGTTGCTGAGGGGGTGGGGCATTTAGTGTGCAGTAAGCTTGTCAAAAGGTTATGGTCAACAGTGAGTCCTTGGCAAAAGGACTTGTAGAGGGTTCAAGGAGGTTAGATTGGTTGAGGCATCAACCAACCTTGCCAAAAGGTTATGGTCCACAGTGTGTCCTTGACAAAAGGACTTGTAGAGGGTCCAAGGGGCTTAGATTGGTTGAGGGTTGGGGTATCAACCAATCATGTCAAGAGGTATTGCCCACAGTGTGTCCTTGGCAAAAGGACTTGTAGAGGGCCCAAGAAAGAGTACCAACCACCAAACAATCCAGAGTTCATGGGAGAATGGAACCTAGAAATCATATGACATACCTTTAATAAGGTTTACTATGAAGTATGGAAAAAATGAGAAAGCCTTTTGACAAGGTCATGTTCAAAGCCTGACATTTTTTGTCACAGCTGAAATAGGTCACCATTCACAGAAATAACAGAAAAGTTCAAAATGATCAAATTTGATCAAAACTAGTGTTTAATTGATCAAATTTGAGATTTTCTATTTGTGTGCACTCAGGTGTGATTCACTGGCCTTATCTGTGTAGAATTTTCTGCTCAAAGCCACTGGTTGAATGTTTCAGGCTTGGACCTCTTGATAAAAGGGAGCCTGTTAGCCAGCCATGCCACCCAAAAAGGCGATGAAAAAAGCAATGAAGAGTGTGAAACCTAGTCCTTGTCAAAAGGACAAAGGACCAAAGAAAGTCATGAAGAGCATTCTCAAAGCAAGAAATCTCCAAAGGTTGGGTAAGCTGACCTTGGCTGAGAAGGTTGCTAAAGCTGCAGAAGGCACTGACACACCTGAAGAGGCTGCCCAGGAGCTGAAGGGCATGCTTTCCAAGCAGGAGCATTCCAGAGTGTGGAGCAAATACAATACTCACTTGAAAGGGAAATCAAAGAAGGAACAAAAGGAGTTCCAAAAGGCAAGCAAAGCAGAAAAAGGAATGCTTGCTGCGATGCACTTTGTCAAGGCACATGTGCCCAAGTTCCTGCACTGCAATGAATATGTCGATGCCAGCTCCTCCTTGCAGCAAAAGGAGAAATGGCTTTCTGAAGCCCAGATGATTGAGAACCATGGTGAAAAAGAATTCTGGGCCCATGTCCAGTCAGGAAGAATCTCTTGGAGATCTGACCCTTGGACTGAAGGAGTGTACAACTACAAAGACAATGGCAACATAACAAAAGTGCACAATGTGAGAAAGGGTAAGGAATACAAAGCTGGCCAAGAGTTTACTGCAAATGAGGAGGATGAAAGTGCCTGGGGTCGGTTCTACAACCAAGACCCACACTGGCATCTCAATGACTTTGAGTCCAAGGGCAAGGGAAAATCCTTGACAAAAGGATCATGGCCAAAAGGAAAGGGCAAGGGCAAGGACAAAGGCCCTTTAGCCATCAAAGATGGCCTGGTGGATGATGATGAAGAAGAAGACGATGATTCAACAAAAAACAAAAAAGAAAAAACCATTGCTGAAGAGTGGAAGGAAACTCTAACCAAAGCAAAGAGAGCCAGAGACCAAAGCACTTCCCATATGGCAGATTGCCAAGCAGCACTGGAGTTGGCAGAGAAGGCCAAGAGATTGACCAAGACAGGCAAAGCAGAGAGTGAAGAGTTGCTCAAGGGGATGAGCAAGAAAACAAATGTGCTCAAAGACCTTTTGGCAAAAAAGGACAAGTGGGGTAGCTTGGCAAAAGCAAAGGCTCTGCTTGTGGAGGCTGCAAGTGAAATGAAAAAGGTGAAGGAAGAAGCTAAGGAACTCAACCAGCTGGCCAACAAGACCAGCAGCAAAGCCTCAAAAAAGTAGGCATACATGTTTAAGGGCTGCAGCAAGCTCTTCCCAACCTTGTTAAAAGGTGGGTTGGCTCCATCTTGTCAAAAGATGGCTGTGCCCTTTTGTCAGGTAGCATTCCCTTGTCCAAAGGGAATCTCAGCTGCTGGAATTTTGACATATAGCCAGAGACAGGATGCCAACATCCTTGTCAAAAGGGTGGTTGGTGACATGGAGGTTACCCAGGGAAAGTAAAAAAAAGAATGTGCTGTGTGCTTGTGTCCCTTTTGGCAAGGGTTATTTGTTTTCAAGGGGTGGCACTGCAAGTTAAAAGGGTAAAAAACGATGTTTTCACATTTTTGTGGTAAATACTAGCAACCTTTGCTTCTGCAGTTTGTGTACCTTGTCCTTCCCTTCTGGGCTCAAAGCTGCCCACATGTGCCCACTCATGGTTTGCAGCTCCAACCTTGCCAAAAGGTGGTATGGAGAGTGGCCCTAAGAGATTGAGAGGCTGGCAACTTGAAAAGGAGAAGGTAGCCCCTTCTTCATCAGGAACACACCCTTGCCAAAAGGGTGATTCACCCTTGGTGACCAAGCTGCTGGAGCTTTGGAGCCAAGGCAAACTCAGTGCCAGTCAGGCTGTAGAGCTTGCACACTTGGCACAGCTGGAAGGTGCTTTTTCAGCTGAAATTCTCACAGTTGCCAAGTGTGGAAACTTCTCACAGTGCAAAGGCAATTGCCATAGGGACATGATGCAACTTTTCCTCAATGACTTGAAGCTTTCAAATCCTTGGCCAGTTACAGTGGAAGTGAAAGACCCCAAGAGCCAGAAACTGACCACCACTGAGGCATCAGTCATGCTCCCACACCTTCTCTTCAGCAGCTTGTATGAACACTACAGAGACCAATTTGAAGAATTATTTGCTGTGAAGCAGTGCCAATCCTTCTGGAAGAATTTGGAACAGAAAAAGGACCCAAGGCTGGTTCCACCAATTACCCTTGGCAAAAGGGTTGTCTCCCCAAGCACCACCATACCCATCTTTGTACATGGGGATGGGGTCGAGTTTGTGAAGGACAGCAGCCTCATGACATGGAGCTGGGGCTCCATGCTTTCACAGCAGAGCAGTTTGTCTACACATCTTTTGATAACTGCTTGGCCCAAGTCTTGCCAAACTGACAATACATGGAAGCCAATGGACAAAGTGATCAGCTGGAGCTTCACTGCCTTGGCAAAAGGCTACCACCCTGATCAAGACTGGGAAGGGAATCCCTTGACAAAAGGTATTCTTGCAGACATGGCAGGACAACCCTTGACAAAAGGGTCTTTCAGAGCTGTCATCTATTCCATCCAGGGCGACCAAGAATTCTATGCCAATGTCTTGAAATTGGGGCATTGGCAACAGCAATTTCCCTGTTGGGAATGTGATTGCCAAAGGCCAGTCTACAAGAAAGAAAGGTGTCCACCTGGGAAGAGCTGGAAGATTCTCAAAGAGGAGGAAGAGAAATGGACCCTGGTCACCCCAGACAAAGCTCTCCTTGTTGAAAGGAGTCATGCTTTGTTCTCTGTTCCTGGAGTGTCATCAGCTCTGGTAAGAGGAGACAGTCTCCACATCCTCTACAGCAGGGGGGTGGGCAATCACTTGGCTGGCTCCTTGCTGCACTACTGCTGTTACATAGATGGTGCTGCAAGGCAAAAGAAGCCACCTGCCACCAGGTTGAACATCTTGTTTGGGAAGATCAAAGAATTGTATTCCCTGCACAACACCAGCTGCAGGTTTACAAACCTTCGACTTAGCATGTTCACAGACAGTGCTGCGCCTCACAAGGGGTACCCCTGCTTGGATGGAAAAGCAGCAGAGACCAAACACCTCTTGCCTTGCCTTCTGCAAGTCCTTCAGCAAGCACTGCCAGAAGGTGAGCCAATCCATACTACCATGTTGACCTGCTTGGCTACCTTCATTGAGCTGGGTGACCACTTTGATGCAATGGACTTGTTTCCAACCCAGGAGCAGCATGACAAGACTATGAACCTTGCCAAAAGGTTCTATGACAGCTACCACTCATTGAGTGAATGGGCCTTGTCAAAAGGCAGAAAGTTGTTTCACACAACTTTCAAGTTTCACACCAGCAAGCACTTATACAGAAACTCTTTTTACTTGAATTATAGAGCACACTCAAACTTCAGAAGTGAAGACTTTGTTGGCTGCTTGGCAAGGGTTGCACATTCTGTGACCTTTGGGGTTAGTGCACCAAAGCTAAGTGGCAAAATCTGCCAGAAATACATGGTGCTGCTCCATTTGCAGCTAACTAGAGCTGCTTTTGGGTACAGCTGTGACTTTACAGAGGATCCTTGACAAAAGGATCTTGGAGAATCCTTGAAAAAAGGGGTCTTCCACTCCCAAGTCATGAATGGACCTTAAGGGTCTGCAGGCTGCAGTTTATGCCAAAGGCATTGAACAAATTGGCCTTGACAAAAGGACATGGACCTTGCCACTGCCAGGAAAATCTTGCATTTCACTGCAGCTAATGGGTCTTGGGAACAGGGAATGCAGCATAGATTTCAAAAAAATGTTTGTTGTTTTACTATTGATTTTTGAGCACAAGAATCTAACTTTTCCTATTGATTCTATGTGTTGTCCTTGCAATTGAAAAAAGCTGTTTTAAATCAAATGCACAGATATGATTTAACTAGAGAATCAATAGCAATAGGATCCTATTGATTAGAATCAATAGCCGATGCCCAGGGTGTGGCTCCTCCTCATTTTAGTGCCCCATGTCTTCCATTTGCCTTGAAGCTGCCGCCACGTCCACGTCCACGTGAACCTCCAGCGAAACCTCGGCCTCGAGATTGTGAGCCAATTGTCGGAACCGCTGCAGGGTGTCGTGACAAACCTGTCCATGCAGGGTATTGGATGCGGATGGCCTCGATGATGGAGTCGAAGCTGTAGCGATTGCCAGCCACGATGAAGACGCTCGTTCACCAAGCTTCAAAAACCGTCGAGCAATTTGATCGCTCTGGTTTCGAGCTTTGCATCCTTCAACTTCCGCTCGTAGAGCCTGAAGCGGCGAACAAAAGCCGTCACCGATTCCCCCTGCATCCTCGTGAGGCTCTCATTCATACTCGGGGATCAAACCTCCGCGTCGAAAGAGCTCCTTCTCATGAAGGCCACGGACAGGTCCTCAATGAGCAGGTCAATGCCATTGTCGCAGTTATAGCGATCATCAGGGATCTTCTCAACCGCTGCGTGTCAGTGAGTGCATCCAACGCTCGAAGTGCCTGCTCATTGAGGAAAGAGCTCGTGGGTGATCTTCTGCCAACGGCCAAGGTGGGGGCGGAACGTGCCCCAATCTCCACTTCTTGGAACCACCACGCGAACGGCGCCCTCGAGGTGGCTGTGGCTGGCCACCATCTCCAAAGTCGAGGGCCCTGAGCTAGAGCCGCCACCACCATGGTCTCCTCCTTGTGGTCCATGAGCTGCCGCGCAAAGGTCCCAGCTGTAGGCCTCGAAGTCCTCCATGTCGAAGTAGTGAGCCTCTGGCTCTTCCTCGTCAGCGGCCCTTCCTGGGGCGCTCATGATGGCGTCGAGATCGTCATCCCACTGCCACACGCAAGCCTCTCAGGCGCTGCGGGGCGAGACCAACCCGCGCTACCAATGCGATTGTGTGTCTGTGGAGCCTGAACCTCTAGCCGAGCAAGCGTCTGCGAGGCCTTTTCTCCATCCATGCTGAGTCGGGACCAATGTCCCACCCTCTGGTGGATTTGAGTCAAAGTGGCGACGGCCGGTGTTCACATGGCAACATGTGTGACATGAACTTCCAAGTTTGCAAGATCCACAAATTGTTTGGTGTCTAAGAGTCTATACTGGCATAACCAATGAGATACTTCGAATCCTTGAGAATATTCTTTGGTATGTCAACCGCAGAAAGAAACCACCAAAGAAACCAATGAGGTACTCCAGAAGGTTTCTCAGCATGAGTGTGCATGTGTGTTTGCTCACTGCAGC
>JAOBYK010516232.1:0-12817 GCA_025434845.1 Phenganax subtilis
ATAGCTTCTTGTTACTAGTAGTATGGCCAGGAGCCCCTAGTAGCGTCAGTTGGAGGCCATTGCTATGAGGTTGCAGGCCATCGCAACCAGGGTGGAGGCCGTGGAGGCCATCGCTACTAGGGTGGAGCCATTGCTGGTAGGGTGGAGGCCATCAATATTTTAATGTAAACCGCGTCTGCCACATGTTCATGTGACGCCAGGCGGCTTCAAGCGTTTGAAGGGACCACTCAAGGTTGCCACAAGGAACCCGACCTCCACTCAACTCACGAAAAGGAAATGAGACCTAGGAGCAAGAAGCTACTAGGGGCTCCTGGCATCGCTACTGGGAGCGTGGATGCTACTAGGAACAAAGGTTCGAGTCCAAACAGAAGACTGGAGTAGAGGTCTAGGAGCAAGGATCTCCTAGGAGTAAAGGGCATCGCTACTAGGAACAAGGGCCTTACTACTAGTAACAAGGAGCTACTAGTAACAAGAAGTGGTAGTTAGTATTAAGTTTAATTTTCATTAAGTTTAATTAGAATTAAGTAATGAGCAAAGAAATCTACGAGGACCTCTTCGCGCGCGCGTGTGGGGCGGGGTAGGAACAAGGACGCTACCAGGAGTGAAGGGCATCGCTACTAGGAACAAGAAGCTACTAGGTGGAGGTCACACCATAGCCTGCAGGGGTGTCTATTGGCGAGCTTTTGCAAAGCACAATTGCAAGGGTTTACAATTGTTCTTAGACCCGGTTGCACAGGTGAAGCCTGCGAAGTAGAACAGGTGTCTATAGCAAATTCTTTCCAGAAGGTGTTTTTTCAGTCAGGATGTTCTTGAATCGGACTATTCTTGTTGAGTCCATCCAGGACCCTGACATTGCAAATCCACCAAGTCTTCTATTGCCCCAGGTTTGGCTTTTGGATGCAGACGAAATCCTGGCACGGCAAAGCAGATGAGCTTGACAGACTTCAAGCGCCAAGACTCACAGGGAACAGTCACAAGAAGCTACTAGGGGCTCCTGGCCTTACGACTAGGAACGACGCTACGAGGGCATTTTCGGTGACGCCGTCGGTGACGTTTGACAATTGTGATGGATTCTTTCAATGTAAACTACTGAGACGATATGAAGATATCTTCAGGTAAAACCGAATGAAATCAACAAAAGGTTTCGTGAAACACATCCGAAACCTGTAGTCGTCAGGGTTTAGAATTCCCTAAGCCTTATTTTGTCTTGGCTTTGGTGTTCCACCATTCTTGGCACTTGAGGCTTTTGGCCTTTTGGTTTTGGTGCCGGAGGGTCCCCCGCGGTATCAGCGGAGCGGAGCTCATCGGGGGGGGAGACCTGTCCCCCCCCCTCCGCTGGGGGGGGTCCGATAGCTTGCAGAAGCACTTCTAGGCCGCTTGGAGAGAGGCCGCGCTGGGGATGGGCCAAAAACCAGCGATGACGGAAGAGGAAACGCCTCAAAGACAGACAGACAAAGACTGCAATTGGAACCCGATGTACACCTAGGGTCTCACAACAGTGCAATCATAGGAACTACAGCACACGAACGATGTGGAAACCTTATGGAACTGGGCGTTTGTGGGATCGATCTTCGCTCATAACGTCCCAGATGCCACACCCCAAGCTACTGTTCATTCACGTTTGTGGAGGCCTAAACAATTCGATGGCCACTGAGGCTAGGCCATCGAATTCTTGGGAACTGTTGCCGGAGCCAACTTCAAGGGAAGGTCGGAGCGCCCAGCCGCTCTCCAGGGGGATCTGTCAAAGGCTTGTTGTCCTGATTTATACACCGATCCGACTGGGTTTCAAACTTCCAGTTCACTAGCTTGAACTAGAACACCAAATTTTAAGTTAGAATTCCAGTTCATGCATGCAACAATGGCCTGAAATGCACCTTTGCCTGCTGGGCTCTCCAAGTCTTCCCCCAGAAGCTTCTGGGTCATCTTGACCTAGAGGGATGTCGTCCTCAAGGTCCACCTCCTCATCATTCGTAGGAGGTTCCTCCTCTGCTGTCCCCCGTGTGCTACTTGCCACATTTGCTGCAGGAGCAGGATCGTTGGGCCGAGGCCCCTGGTCCGCTGGCCGGAGTCGGTGTGGCTTTCCCTGGCGGTTCCTGGAGGGGCCACTGAAAGAATTGACTATCCCCCTTTCAAAATTTTCTAGATAATAAGGTCTGACCGCATCCTTCGTTTCGAGTTTGATCCGGATGTAGAGGGCCGCTCCCCCAACTATTGTTTTTATTCACGTTTGTGGGGGCCAAAACAATTCGATGGCCACTGGCCCTGGGCCATCGAATTCTTGGGACCTGGTGCCCTCACGTTTTCGGATCCAACTTCAAGAGAGATCTGTCAAAGGCTTTACATCGATCCAACTTCGAGTTCACTAGCTCGAACTAGAACACCAAATTTTAATGTGGAATTCCAGTTCATGCATGCAACAATGAGCTCCTGTGAGTTTCTGGGAAGTCTTCTGTGTTGGACACCTGCTGGGGACGCTGTGGACATACCGCAAGCTGCGAGCAGCACGAACGCTTTGTGGTAGGTCGCAGAAGCCTGGGTGACAGTGCCTGAACATGCCACGCTTCCAAGTAGCGAAGGCGGGCGCAGCACCCTGTCGACCGGCAGCGCCGTCAGCTGCATTGACGGAGACACCTCTCAATGTCTTGGCCTCAATGGTGCCTCTACCAATACATCCGGTGCATACGACGGGCAGAGTGCACTGGCTATGTGCAACAAGCACGAAGTATCCGAACTACAAAGTCATTGTCTCCAGCAAAGCCGAGGAGGGGAACGAGGCCGTGTTCATGATGGTCAAGTGTAACGCCATCCCGCCGGTGGACATTGGCGTGGACAGTGTGATTCAGATTTGCCACGCAGAGCTTCGCAATGCATATACCAAACGGACTGATGGGACGATCGCCGAGCAGGCTCTTTTCCCAAGACTGTGCTCTCGCGAACTATCTGTCAACCTGATCGAGTGCAGGATCGCGCAAAAGGGGGCGCTCGGTGGCGTCCCTTGGCTGCATCTGTGAACAGGAGCAGGATGAGCATCGGTTCTGGTTGTGCATGGTATAGGAGAGCCGTCAGGGGCCGCATGTGGATCTTGCATAGTAGCGTTGCATATCCTTGGCGTGCACTGGGGGGCAGGGGGGAGGCCCTGGTGCAGGTTGGCCGTGGGCGTGGGTAGGAAAATGATGCGGCAGAAAACATGAGTGTGCGAAGGACGGATGGGGCAATGTATGGGGAAGTGCTTGCGCAATAAGGTCGGAAATTCGCGTTTTGACCGGCGAGTACCTGGAGTATCCGGTAGCATCATTCAGCGTGCTGCCAAGCTTGGCACAGGCGGAAGTCCCTGTTGAGGGCGAGGTGTTCGTTGGGGCCAAGATGAAGATCCGAGACGTTGCCGAAGTTGTTATGGTTGATGAGCGGCCTCGGCGGTCCATCCAGGTCAGTGACGCGGGAAGTGGGGAGAGCGCAGCTGCCTGTGCCTTGCCTGCTAAGGTGTTTCCTAGATTGTGCGAAGTAGCAAATTGGTAGAGGATCGGGCATGTGCATTTCCCATGGCCCATCATTTGGTGACCATAGCTTGTTAGCAGGGCTCAATGCAGTCTTACTATCAAGGGGGTTAGCCGTGTTGCGCGGAACTGAAGCGGTGGCCCAGGCAATGTGGTCTTGTACGAAGGGCACGCAAACTCGCCGCTGCTCGTCCGGGGCAACGAGGTGTGCATCCTTGGGCTGTCGGTGTCCCAGAGAGGATATCATGCCTACGGCATGGCAATGATTTTGCCTTGGGAGGAGGAGGAGTGAGCCGGCTCCTGGCGGTGCGTAAGCCGCTTGTTTCAAGTGTGTGTGGTTCTTCTGCGGCGCTCCTCGCTGAACAATCACACCAGCATAGAGGCATAGAGGCATCGATCGACTAGAAAGTATTCTGGATCGAGCGGGCAGAGGCACCATCAAGTTGAAGAGCATTTGTTTTCGCGTCACGCCAGCAGCGCGGGAACCGGGAACCATGTGACAGAAGCATGAACGAACTGTGGCTGCAGGGTTTTTTCAGCCTTAGGCTTTTTCCCTGTCACGTGAAAAAGCAGTGGCCGCGCGCGTGAGAGAGTGCCCGAGCAGAGACCCAGGTATATAGCTGGTCCAAGATGTTACAGCATGTTTTTTCGGACCGGGCTCCAAGAGGGCTTGTCTCAATGGCCCAGAGCAGTGGGGAAACAGCAACTGAGATCTTAGAAGAGCCAGATCACTGGATGCTTTTTTTGCTGCAGCGCTCTGAAATCCGGGGTTCAGCTGGTGTAAATGGGTTGTTTGCACTATTTCTTCTATCTCCCGCACACATGTACAAACACACACACACACACCTCTGGAGAGAGGGATGAGCCCTACAGTGCAGCTATAGTACATTGCAGGTGAGCATTAGCACGCAGGGGTTGGTTAGAGTGACCCAAGGTGGAGAGTGGAAACAGTCTGCAGACAATTTTAGTTAGGTACGTTCGCAAAGTGTCCTTTCCAGGTTTTAGCCTATTGCAACGCTCTTCGTTGGGCAATCGACTGCTAAGTGAGATTTTGCGACTGTTTCTGTACAGACAAGAAAGGCGTGCAGCGCTGTGTGAACATGGCGGCCTTGGAAGCAGGGTGTGACACGCTTGCTTGCTTGCTTGCTTGCTTGCTTGCTTGCTTGCACTGTGCACAGATTCATTGCATATTTCATGACGCCTGGTTGTGCCCTTTCAAGTCTAGTGTCGCCCTTTTTAGGGCCCCTGGCGGGTCTTTGTGTCTTCTTTTGGAGGTGGTGTGGGACCTTTCTCCAACAACACGGGCCGAAGCCCTCGCTCAGCTCGGTGTTTCTGAAGCACCACTCGGCCAGGGGCGCTTGCAGATGCCACCAGCAACATGGAGGCATGACGATTCGGGCAGAGCGACTGAACGGGGACCCGAAATCTCCTGATCGAGACAACTTGCAGGGTTCTGTGTGACTTACTCTTTGGGAAAGTGTTGTCCGTTCTTGTGAGTCTTTGTATTTTGAGACGGAACCGGATCTGGTGTTGATCAATCTGTGTGTGTGGCACAGGCAGATGGAACTTGAAATTGATAATAGAGCAAAGCACATAAACCACACATAAAGCTATCTTTTGCCCTTATCGCCACTGTGAACCGTACTTTCTTGCCACGGCGGTTTTCTTTTGCTGCGGGGACAGCTATTTGCTGACTTGCTGAGCCGATAGTCTGGGGGATCCTGGGATATAATGGTTTTGTATATCTGACATGATTATCATATTGTATATCCTATCATACCTGCACGATAGGGCCTATAGGGGAACGGACGAGACTGTGAGAAGGAGCTCTCGGAGTTCAGATCCAACGCTTTTTCACCATTCACCATTGGGGCTATCACTATTCGCCAGAAGCGACTAGGGTGGAGGCATTAGTAGTAGCCCACTAGACCCCCTCATGGGCCCGGCACCGGCAGAAGAAGGATTGTTCTTGCCCAGCCCCGTTTGTACCTACAAGTGCAGACCTTCACACCTTCCCAAGGAAGTCCTAGCTTCAATCATCTTGCCGTGTTGACATGAGCCATCCGGTCGCCCGAAGCGTTTGCAGTTGCATTTGCAGGACGTTTCTTTCGCGGCATTGGCATCTTGGTTCAGCCGCCAGAGTGAGTGCAGCCGCTCCCCAAACGGAGCCCTCCGGACTGACGATCTTCTAAAGCGTTGCGAGCATGGATTCGTGTGCTGTGCGAGTGGTGCAGCCACACGCGCATGCAGACGAAATCATCAAGCAGTCCTTTGAAGCGAAAGACCTGGTGAAGTTGAGCGAGCTCTTGTCGAAGGACCGTGGCTGATGGAAGCAGGGCATGTCAACATTTTGGGGTTGGGAAGTTTGGGGAGTGTGGCACAGGGAGCTATAGGACCAACTTGTGTGGTTGCGTTGGCGTTGCAGGAAGCCGGACTTGGGAACGGTATCTCGCTGCAGTGGAAGGACAAGAATATCATTGGGGATGTGGAGTCAGATGGGGCATTGCAATATCTTCGGACAGCCTTTGTTGTTGAGGCTGACGCAAGTGCTGACGCAAGTACTGCGGCTCCGACTGGGGTTGCAGGGGCCGCTTCGGAGGGGCTACCGGTGGCAGAGGCGGTGGAGAAGGCGTTTGTCGTTGAGTTGAAGGAGCAGCGCTGGTTTGAGTCACGTGCTTCGGCCATGGCTCTGGTACGTCCCTTGTTGCCCCTTATCAGAGCGAGCTAATGCAGTTTTAAAAGATTGTGTGAGTTCATATGAGTATAGGCTATACTGCTTGCGTTGGATGCGGGTCCTTTTTGTGCGGGCGCCTTGGTGTTGCGAGGCCCAACATTCAGCTCAGCCGTTGCATCCCTGTTGCCCGCGGTTCCCAAATTCGATGCTGGGGCCGTGGCGTTGCGGGCGCCTGGTCGCAGATTGGCCGCAGTCTCGCGCAGCTTGGACATGTCAGAGTTCTGACATCTGCGGAGGAGAAGAAGAGCCAAGAGGCGGGGGCGGGTCCAATGACTGTATGCCGCTGGTTCGAGGTCCCCTATGTTGGCTTAGAGGGTGATTTATTTATACGTATGTCTGACTGTGAAGCCATGCATTAGGGCTGATCTGAGGGGCAGTCTGATGATAAGTACATCCCAAAGCGCCCTTTGTTGAGGCTGGGGCTGATCTGAAGCGGCGGTGCGAACAGTTGGCCAACCACGCCACATCCATGGAGTGGCTTCTGAAGGAGAGGCCTGCGGGAGGATCCCTGGGTCGAAAACGGCGCGCCATTGATCGCGCTGTGGCCGTGATCTCGACTGGTTCCCGGGTCCTTGCGTCACGAGTTGCTAGTGCTGCTGAAGATCTTGGGGAGAATGACCCAGATGAGGCCGAAGAGGACACACAATGCTCATGACTCTGACGGCGCTGCCTTTCCCTTGCTTTGCAATCTTGCACTGAGGAGTGATTCCACTAGACAAGATGTCTGTGGAGTGGCTTGCTGGACCACGAGTGTCCTTGTTGAATGTAACGCTGTGAGCAACAGGTGCTGATGGTTCGGGTTGTGGGGGCCTCTTCTGGTCGGTAGAGCAGGTTCCTTGACGGGTGCACTTTGCACGCCTGGAAAGCTTTGTGGATTGGGTATGGGCGCGGTCTCCTGAGTAGTGGGGGGTCTTTTTCATGGGGGTCACTCTTTAGTCGTACTTGTCGCTGAGTTGTAGCTAATGCCTTGGGGCTCACTCGATTCTGTGGTTATTCGGCTTACTGGTCCGTGTTTTCTCCCTCCAAAGAAAGTGTGAGAAAGAAGACACCAATGTAACTGTTGGTTCGTGGCTGAGGTATTTCACAACCAAAAGTGTTGTGTCCATCCCAAAGATCATGGTCAACTAAGTGTCCACCGATAATCTGAAAGTAAAATGACTCCCACATCTTCTTCCTTGGACGTTTGCGCCTTTCGGCCATGGGCAGGACTAGAAGCTGGTGGAGACCTTGAAGCAGCGCTTGGCCGCGCTGCGCGCGTCGCCACCACAGGGCGCCGTCACGGCGTCTGCAGGCAGGGGGTCTGGTCGCCGAAGATCTGGATGTTGCTTGTCGGGGTGAATGTGTATTTTCCCGGTGGCTGGTAGGTTGGAGGCTGGGCGAGTCCCCAAACCGGCGTGCGATGTTTCTGTCTTCTCCCAAACTCGTAGGAGCGAAGTCAGTTTGGAGCCGTGCGACAAAGCCGTGAAGCAAGCGCGAAGCAACGCGGTCGCGGCATGTAATAAGCTTTTCGGCCGGTCGGATGAAGGCCGCCATCTGCGGAGGAGAAGAAGAGCCAAGAGGCGGGAGAATTGATTTCCCAGCTACAAACCAACAGGAGTTCAGGTACTGAGCACCAGGTAGTCACCACTGTGGTTGTCCCGAACGTTCGGCGCCGCGCGGACGGACGGCACCTACCAACCCCGCGGCCAGGCAACCGAGCGGCCACTTGGGCGGAGGATCGTTTGGCGCGTGCCTGGCGATGGTTCCGAAGCAGAACTCCCAGTGACTTGGGCCCTGCGGACGGGTCCGAGGACGAGACAGGCAAGATGCGCAGATTAACGCCAAAGGACATTGAAGACGGTGCGCTACAGTTGCTGCGTTCGCTGCAAGGCTGTTATATCAGTAAAGGAGGCAAGCCCAAGCCGGTGAATGGAGACGTAAGCAAACTGCCGTACGTGCGCGGCCTGGGGCCGGCTGCGCGGAAGTTGGCGCAGAGCGCGCGGCACACTGCGCAGAGCATGCCAGGAACGCAAGAAGCCAGAAAGCGCATGCGATTCGAAATCGAAGCTTTGCGAATCAGGTACGGGACGTCGATTTTTGTGACGTTTTCCCCTGACGAGGCGCACCAACTGCTGTACGTACGTCTATCCCGAGCACGCTGGAGTGACCCCGTCCGAGCAGCGTCCATGTGTCAAAACTGGGACGTGAGCGCAAGAGATTACCCGCCGTTGGACGAGAATTATACGTGGCCGATCCACGTGGAAAGGTTTTGCCGAGCTTTGCCTACATGGGAACAGCGGCGGCAAACCTTGGCGCGAGACCCGCTGGCAAGCGTGGATGGGTTCAGAGTGTTGGTCTTGTTAGTCATGGAGCATTTGTTTGGCTTGCGGGTCTGCGCGGCGCGCCCCGATTGTAACTTAGTAGCATCCCCGTACACACCTTGTCAAAGCCTGGGCGGGAGTAGTGCGAGCTTGGTGGGAGGCGTGTTTGGCCGAATGGATGCGGCGTACGTGACTATCGAAGCACAAAAGTCAACGGGGTCGTTGCACGCCCATTGCCAATGTTTCGTCCAGTGGCTGCACCAGCACACAGCATTAGAAGAAATTTTTGCCTTGGGATCCGAGAAGCTGCAAGAGTTGCGTGAAGCTTATCTGTTATACAGTGGTCATGTCATGCACGGCGTCTACGAAGGGCTGAGCCAGGGAGAAATCAAGGAAGGAATAAGGGCCGCAGAAGCGTCGTGGCCAGAGCACAAAGAGGAGCAAATAATGATCGCATGTCCTGCTTACCAGCGTCGCCGTGCCAGCGCGACGGAGGCGGACGAACGCGAGGAAGCGATGGCATGGGCCAGAGAGTACTTAGCGGAGGACGTGGCAACATTACAGTTCCTAAAGCAGCACCATTGCCATCCGCTCAACGCAGAAACAGGAGAACGAGTGCCGTTGCACGGGTGCCAAAAGGCAGACAAGCCTGGAGCTTGCAAAAGCGAGTTTCCGCGAACAGCCTGGCTATCCGACAAAGGTGAGGTGTTGTGTCCATGCAAAGCGGAAGGCTTTGGTATGTCTACGCAGGGGCGCAAAAACCGCCTCGGAGCGTTACACGGTCCGTACGGAAATGAGTGGCTGAATTGCTGTCATCCGGCACTGTTGGCGGCTTTGCGTGGCGTGAATGTGGACGTCCAACTGCCTTATCGGTTACCATTTGGCTGCGATCAATGTGGAAAAGCCATGTCTAAGCAGCAACAACGGGAGATCATCCGTGCCGCGCAGCGCGCGCAGGATGCGCAGACAGGATACTGTGCAGATTACTGCGCCAAGAACCAACCAATGGCGTTTCATGAAATTAAAGAGTTTCAAAAAGGGCATCAACATTTGCATAGCAAATACCAGCAGGAGCCAATCGATAAACTAGCAAAAAGGCATCTCACGCGATTCCTGAGCGATGCGTACTGCAAAGGCATCGTCCGCGGGCAAGTTGAGTGTTGTAACCTGCGAGCTCACAGCAAAGCAGGCAACGTCGTAGCCGCGGAGCGCATAACTACGGCCGCATTTTGCAGCTTCCCAGGCAGGAATTTTTTGCAAACGGTCAACACGGCATTTGCTGAGGCAGAAGAGTGGACGGCGGGAAAGAAATACGTGTGGACCGGCAAAGGATCGGCCGAGCAAAGGCAGCTGCACGAAATGGATCCGGCGCAAGTTTACGGACACCGACCAAAACAGGACGATGTTTGGTTTTTGTCTCCCTACGAGTTTACTATGTATTGGGATTGCTTGCCACTGAAAATGCCGCAGACACGCATGGAGTGGATGCAGCAGCCGCGTGGCAAGTGGGATGTACAGCTAACGCCCACAGGGGAGGCAAAACTCACCGCGGCGAAATCGGACGATGCCAGCGTTCGCTTGGTGCCGGGCGTCGACGTCCGGCGCAGCGCAACCCACAGTGCAAGAAACAAAATCTACTTCGACAGCAGCGCTGGCCGCGCATTGCAGCACGGCTGGTATCTCAGCCGACGCTTGCGACCGTTGTGCCCACAGTTTGCGACGGCGCCGGTGCCGAGTAAATGGGGCGAGGACCCAGAACGCAATGCGAAGTTAACGTTGGCGTACTTCCGGGCGTGGACCTTGCAGAAGGGCCGCGGCGACACAGCCGTGCCTTACGTGCGTCATTTGCGATGTGAAGAAGAGAGTTGGACGGAAACGTTACGGGCATGGCTGTTGGAACTGCCATGTGAAGAAACAAAGCGGCACGTGAGCAATTTCTTAGGGGTCTACCGCGTCCGGCCAGACACCGAAGGCGAGAACAGCGATGACGAAGACGACCACGAAGATCTGGTAGTCACTGCGGAGCTGTTGGCGCAAGCATGTGAAACACATGTCGGGCCTGCCGACGGCGATGAGAAGAAAGGAAAATGGGTTACGCACCGTAGCCTCCTTGTAGCAGCGATGCAACAAGCCAATGCAATTTGGAAACCCTCGGAAGGCACGGTAGGCACAAGGCCGAATCCATGCGAGGGCGTGGACAGCGCCGCCGTGGTAAAGAATGCGCGGCGCAACCCTAAGCAAAAGATTGCGCGCGGCCAGAGGACCGTGTGGGAGCCAACAGTTGAGGCAAAGATCGTGAGCGTGACAGATACAAAAAGAGAGATTCAGGCTTGGGCTGCCTGTGTAGGCAACGGCGGCTGCAACGCCAAACAAGCCGAAGTCTGCAAGAAGGTTGCGCAGCAAGTCATGGACGAGGCTGCGGAAGGCACGGTGGCGGTGGAGCCATTGCGATGGGCGGTGCATGGAGGCCCCGGGACAGGAAAATCGCACGTACTGAATCTCATCCGAAAGGAGTTGTTTGAGAGAACGCTACGCTGGAAACAAGGAGAAGAATTTCAAGTAGTGACGCTGCAAGCCGTCATGGCGAACGACTTGGACGGCGACACGATCCATCATGCCTTGGGGTTAAACTGGCAGGGCTTGGGTGACGAATGCATTAGCGGGCACAAGCTGTTGGAGTTAAGCGAGAAAGCGTTACGTTGGCGATGGCTCATTATAGATGAGATTAGCATGGTCAGCGCAGAACTCTTGGCTCGGTTGGAGTTGCGTTGCCGCGAGCTGGTCCGGGACTTAGCGCAGGGCAAGTACGCACAGGACGCAGCCACTGCGCGCCCCTTTGGTGGCCTGAACGTCATTCTGTCCGGCGACATGTGGCAGCTGCCTCCACCAAGAGGAACTTTTTTAGGGGATGTCCCATGGGAATGGCTGACGAAGAGTAAGAGCAAGAAAGTGGCGCACACAATCCACGGTCAAGAACTCGTTTGGGGGAATTTGCCACAAGGGCTCCACGGCGTGACGGAACTCGTTGAATGCGAGCGGACGCACGACGTGTGGTTGCAGACACTTCAGAACGAGATTCGCAACGGGACATTGTCCCCGACAAACCACGCTTTCCTGCATGGAGCTGAGACGGATGTGCCAGGGAGTTGGAATGGACAGGGACTAGATTGTGGCTGCGCAACCTGCCACGCCTTGATGACAGGAAAGGCAACGCCGGCGAAAATTCGCGAGGGAGAGTGCGGTGCATGTAAGCGGGAGCGTGCGTCCAAGGTGCGGGTAGTAGATGCGGGGGCTCGACCATCGCACGACTTTGGGCGTGCGAAAGCTATTTTCGCAACCAACGCAATAAAATATCACGTGAACAAACTGCGTGCGAAAGATTGGGCTGCTGCCGCCGGGCAGCAACTGCACTACGCCATCGCAAAGGACTGCATTTCCAGCGCGGCGCTACGCGAGAAACCCGACTTGGCCAAAGAAAAGTTGGCGTGGCTGCAAAGACATGACCAGGACTGTGGGTCGTTGTATGGGGTGTTACCCCTTTGCGTTGGACTGCCGGTGACGGCCACGGACCACTTAGATCGTCGCCGCGGCATTCTCCGCGGGTGTCCGGGGGAAGTGGTTGGTTGGGCCTGGCCAAAGGAAGCTTCAGACCTAAAGAGCCAAGAAAAAACAAAGATTTGGAACGAATTGCCTGGTTGTATTATGGTCCGATTTCACACCAAAGACACTTGGCGCGTGGAGGGGATTCTGGAAGACAATGTGTATCCAGTACCTGCGCAAAAGAAACCATGGTACTTGGACAAAGGGCGGCGGCGCCCGGTGCTACGCGTGACACGCAAGCAATTCCCACTGGCACCCGCCTTTGCGACGACTGCCCACGCCGCTCAAGGACAGACTTGTCCGGAGGGAGTGGTCGCAGACCTGCAGATCGGCGAAGCCGGAGACCCCTTGACAGTATACATTGCGATTACACGTGTCCGGGACCGGCAAGGTTTGTTTATTTACCGCCCCTTCGACGCGGCGCCGTTCCAAAGAGGAGCGAAGCTGGGGCGAGACCTGCTGCTTCGCTTCTGGAGAGGAGACACCATGGATTGGGCGGCGTTGCGGGCCAAGTACCGCGAAGAACGGCAATGTGCCGAGTGCAAAGAGCAGAAGCCTGCGTCCGGATACACGCTCGGGCGATGGAAACGCATGGACGCGGCAAGAATATGCAAAGAATGTCTCCAACGTCACGGGGCGATGATGCAGCCTTGGCAATGCATGGCCTGCTACATGTGGAAGCAAGAAGA
>JAOBYK010516343.1:0-12815 GCA_025434845.1 Phenganax subtilis
ACAAATCTGGTAAAAATTAAAATTCGGGCAAGTTGTACTATAATTAAAATATTCGGGCGATTTTTGTTTGCCCCCCCCCAATCGAAGTTGTGCCCATACGCCTATGATACGTAGCAAAACAATTGCAAGGCAAAATGCAAAAATGGCAACGCATACTCTCAAGCAAGCCAATTGCATGAATTTTATTATTCAAATGATCAAATCCTTTGATGCTGCATTGTCATTTTCACCTTTATTTAGAATCGGGTTGTCAAACAACCCAGCATGAGCTGTTCGCTGTTGCCATGGCATGTAACGCAAACGGCAACTGATCCCAGTAAGAATCTGACGAGGTTATTTTTGGTTGTTGGCTTACGGGGCAGAAAAGCGCGAATTGCACAGGCTTTCTAGAACGAGTTTTCGTTGAAACAGCGAAGAGCTGCAGACACCTATACACGTTAGCAATGTGGATTTTTCTGTTGAGAGAATAAACTGATTTTTCTGCCATTGTAATATGTAACTCATTGTCTCACTTCGTCTGTATATGCTCAAAGAATGGAATTAGACCACCTGAAAACATGACCGTCCCCGATTCGTACAGCTCCCTAATAAAGGCTGGTTTACACAGTTACACTGTCAAAGTTTCTGTGATCAAAGAAGGAAATTTTTCTCAGGGAAATTCTACATTCTGAAAAATTTGGAGGAAATATCAGAGTGGAATAGTTCAATAATCACTGTATTAATTCCCCTAAAAATTTTTAGCAAATCCTTGAAAACTTAGGAAATTCCCGCTTTGATCACAGAAACTGTGACAACGTAAACCGGGCCCAAGGGGCAAAATGATGACATATAGTAAAATTAGTAATGCTCTCAGGCCCCTGCCACACTATTTTCTGCACGTTTTGGTGACCTTCACTGTGCTCACTGTTTGTAGGGATGACGTCACACAGTGTATGGTCACAGAATGTGGTATAGTCTGACGTGCATGAGAGCAGACAATTCTACGGGTTTCTTTGTTTTCCACGGATTATGTACGTCAGCGATGGAATACGTGAAATTCACCAACAGAGAGTTTTAGATGGACGTTTACGGCAAACCGCTAACTGCTGACGGCAAACATTAAATCACATTAGATTGTAATGTCAACAATTTTGTAGAGCGAAGTTGCGAAATCGCGCTTCTACGGTGGTTTCAAAGGGACACGGTACCCCCGCTTTTTTTTAGCAAAGTTTTTCATTTGCAACTCTACTTTTTGTTAAAGTCGCTCCACTTTTTTTTTAAAGTTATTAAACTACGCCGTGTCAATATAATGAATGACATGTCAAACACTTTCGTGATGAGTCGATTGTGTCGGCGCTGACGCGCATCAAAGTAGTTATGATAAACTCATTTGGGCAAGAAGAAATGGGTGCTGACGACGGCGGTGTCTTCCGAGACGCTTTATCCGCTTTCTGGAGTTCGTTCTACGATTCATGTACTGTGTACAGTCGGGGAAGAAGAACGAGTACCTGTAATTCGACATGATTTCAGGGAAGAAGAATGGCAAGCCATCGCACGAATTTTGATCAAAGGATACAGCGTGGTCAAGTTCTTTCCATTTAGGCTCAACAGAATCTTCATGATTTCAACGCTATTTGAAGGTAAACAAATACCGGATGAACTTATGATAGAATCATTTCTTTGTTACGTGTCTAAAGACGAACGAGATCTTATCCACTTAGCTCTGAAGGAAGACGAATTAAGTGAAGATCAGGCGGACGAATGGAGCGATTTTCTTGAAAGATTTGCTTGCCGAAGAATTCCTGCGAAAGAAGAACGGCACACAATAATCCTGGAATTAGCTCATAAAGAAATGATTCAAATTCCGCAGTTTATTATTGATAGTTGGAGGAAGCCATTCAAAAATTATATTTCCACTTGCCAAGTATTTTCTACAATCGAGTCTTTGTTGGAGATCTATGAAAATGCAAGACCGACGGTGAAGAGTGTCTTGAACCTTATACATGCCGAACCAACTAATACTTCTGAACGCGAGTCACTTTCTTTTTTGAAGCGTTATATACGAGGACTTGACGATGAGAAGCTAACTATGTTTCTTCGCTTTTGCACCAGTTCTACAATGATTTGCGTCGAATCAATCAATGTTTCATTTACCAGTCTTGATGGTGCTGCACGGCGTCCTGTTGCACATACATGTGGGTCAGTGTTGGAGCTACCGTCGACGTATGAATCTTTTGCCCAGTTCCGGTTAGAAATGAACAATATATTTACCAGTCAATACTGGGACATAGACATCGCATAAGCTTTTACACTCTTTAGTTATTAAGTTATATTGGTTAGAGTTTGCGTTACTATACATTATACATACTAGTCAGGCATGTTGTAAGCACGCCTTGTTAAATGCATGATTATACTACAGTATTGTTCACAACTATACGTGCATATTGACTCACTCAAAATGATGCATGTTGAGTATTGTAATACTTGCATGCTTTGTAAACTTTCCTGCAAAACATTAGTAGGAGTAATCCAAAAAAATGATAAATCTTTTTCGAGTCAATGCATGGTTAAGCAGCAAGACTGCTATAAATATGAACAATACTGCATTCATATATGTTCTGTTATTGTTGGTGATTTCTGTTAAGTATTATGGCAAGCATTTGATTTGCCATTACATTCGTTAATGTAGATTATACATTAAATTATACCTCGGATCATAAATTAGGAGTTTAAATGTTACAATAAAGACTAATTGAAAGATACTTCATATACTGAACTGCCTGGCATGCAAACATTTACGGCGGACTCGAATCTCGAGAATAAACACTGTTGAAGCTACTGTTTTCAAATTTCAACGTCTTCTATTTCTCTGATAAACCTAAGCAAGTCGACGTAAAGATTTTTTGCCTCATTGGCAGTAGTAGGCATTGTAAGCCCGTCATCTTCCATTATCATTTCAGCAAGGGTATTAAATTCTTCTGAACATCCTCTCGGTGTAGGTTGCGTGCAACACATTTCTACCGCTATTTCTCTTTCATCTGTGCGAACGGGTATTAGATAGTCCTGAATTCCTTGTGATTCTGGATTAAAATATGGAACATCAGGACGACCTGGAGGAGACTCCGCATTATGTGACGATCGGATTCTGTGAGTGTTCCAGTTTATTGGCACCCTATGTCACTCAGTTTGTATTAGATCCATAAAACAATACTTGAAGAATTCACGTTGAATTTCATTATCATCATCAAAAACACCAGTGTCCCTCAAGTCTTTGAAGAAGCGTATCCACCAATCAGTACAACTCCTTCGCAGTAATCCCCACCAGGATTCTATTCGCAGATTGGAAGTTGATCGGCCGTACATAAAACTTTTGTCTCGTGCAAAATTGTCAACTGAAAATCTACGAAAAAAACGTTGCATGGCTTCTACGTTAACATTTTCAGTTCCCCTATCTGCCCGAATTATTCGCACTGTGCCACCTATCGCATTGACGAAGTCGGTGTAATAGCTTCCTATAATCTCTGGATCGTTATTTGAGGAAGAGACTTCTAGCCATAAGATTCGGCGGCTGCAGCCGTCAATAGCTCCATGAATACAAAATCCGAATGGTTTCAGTTTATCGTATCCATCGATATGCCAGATATAGTTAGGACCTTTTGCACTATACAATCTTCTTCTCAATCTGTGCGATTTTCTTTTGGCGACTCCTTCTGGGTCTAACGCTTTCAATATCATCCGGGCAGTGTTTCTAGACACTACTAGTCCATAATCATGTGTAAGCCGTTGATGCATAGATCGATATCCAAGAAGGCTGCCACTACCACCCAATTCGTTTTCTATTGCACGAAGCACGTCATTAAGATTGTTGACATTAGTCCGTCTTTTGCACTGCAGTTTTTTTAAAATCCTTTTTAGCTGCCGTAAGCTTAACTTAAAACCATGAACATTGACGATGAATCCTAAAATTTCTGAGTAGTTTAATCCCAAACTGAAATATTGCTCGATGATTTCGTCTCTGCTAGGCCATCTGCTTGAATTGCTGGTGTGTAGTTTGGCAGTACCGCTGCAACTGAACTTACCAAGGCAAAAGAGAAGAACAAAGCCTTCATAAACGCCATTATCGAAGCAGCAAGTGCTAAATGAACAGATAGTGCTAAAAGGTTGATGAAAATGTATGTGAAGATTTTAACTGTTGCTGTAACAAGTTTCTCAACAAAACAATTTTTCCAAAACGACAGTAGCGAGTTTCAAAAAAAAATTGGGCGGCTTTCACGAAAGTGGAGCGACTTGAAAAAAAAGTGGAGTGACTTTTGAAAAATATGGGGCGGCTTTCAAAAAAAAAGTGGAGCGACTGTCGAAAAAAAGTGGGTCGACTTTCGAAAAAAAGTGGAGTGACTTTCGAAAAAAAGTGGGGTGGCTATCAAAAAAAAAGTGGAGTGATTTTTTAAAAAAAGTAGGGCAACTTTAAAAAAAAAGGGGAGCGACTTTAAAAAAAAAAAGAGTTGCAAATGAAAAAAGCGGGGGTACCGAATCCCTTTAAAACCACCGTAGTCAGCGGTTCGCCGTAAACGTCAATCTAAAACTCTCTAATATCAAATCTTTCGCTTACCTTCAATGATCAAGAGCAAAAGTCAGAGAGCGTCGTCGACATCGGTGTACAAACGGAAACAGGCTTTATAGCCTGGTTTTCATAAATTGCATTCCATCGGCGATGTTTTCCCATCCATTGTCCTTGATTTATTGGTCACGGACAATGGATCGGGGACAATCACCGATAAATTGTGTTGAATATAATTAATTACGCAAGCCGACAGTTAAAGCGTTTAGAAGATAAAAAATGCTGCATCAAATTAAATCTTTGATTATGGGGAAAGATAGCCTTGTGAGTTTGCAAATTTAGTACATTTTTATTACGTGCGGAAATTGTTACCATATTCCGATCATTTGAGGCTCAAATATAGTAACAATTTCCGCACCTGATGGAAAATGTACTAAATTTGCAAATTTCGCATGGCTGTCTTTCCTGCATTTTACAGCATTTCCCGCCACCATCTAATATATTCTTTTCAGCTGCTTAATCTGTGCAGTAACGGGACTTGTGCATCAGGCTTCTTCACTTCATGACCGCGCTTTCTGCGCCCGCAATCTTGCCGAAACCACTGGCCGAAACGCGCGCGCGAACGCGCCTGTTCAGTTTCCGACTGAAAAGTTGAAACCATGCAAGAGCAAGAGTGACTTTTAAAAAATCGGAATTTAAAAGCGTTTTAGCTGGTATTGGGCATCAATTTGTGGAGATCGTGGTAGTTTGTGTGTTTCCCAAGTGTTATGCCAGTAGCTACGACTCGAATGCCGGGAGAGAGGGTTGTAGTTCCGCCAGAGATCTTGGAAAATGCGGGCAAAGATATCGACGAGTATTTGACATCCGATCGAAGATATCCTGAGTTGGCTGATCAAATCGGAGTATTTTCACATGGTAAGGTGAAAGTGCTTAGTGTTCTTGCGTAGAGCCTTATGCTAAACGCCTTTGGATATTTGTTTATTCCCCATGATATTTTCGTGTTGTTCCAGGCAACGTTGGACTAAGTGGAGTCAACGACTTCGACTATCCCTCACTGTCAAGTATTTCAGACGGGCTGGCAAACGTTCAGTTGATATCAACTGTTAAACATGTACCATTGCCCTCAGAGCTTGTTGAACAATTCTCTTGTATCCTTTTCCACTGCATGCTGTATTTACATACATCATACATCCACAGCATTGAGCAGTACAATACAATACAGTGTCACAGATTATAGACTATACAGATATCCAACTCTCCCAAGATCGTGTGGTTGGGTTTTCATGGCTACCACATTGCTAGTAAGTGCCCTAATGAAAGGTATTCACCCATCCCCGCAAATACATGATTTTCAAGATGGCACCTGAGGGGTTACAGTCTCTGTTTAGGGCACTTGCTGGGAAAATGACTGAAACACAAATGGAGAAAATCAAAGGCTTCATGCCTGGGTCGGACAGATCTGTATAATCTGTTATCTGTGACAGTGTCATACAGCCGTGCAGACAGTGCAGTATAGTATGTACCACTACTTACCTTACAACACAGTAAATATCGTGCTCTGCATTCTTGCAGCAGATGGTACAGTACACTATTGTTGCTCACATATATATTTGCTGTCAATTGAACTATTTTGTTTGACTTGATGTAAGATATGCAATGCAATTGCCAAATGGGATTATTCCCTGAAATTCGAAGAGCTTGGCTGTCGATTGACAGTGATATATTTGTTTGGAATTATGAAGATGGGTAAATATCTCTTATTTGCATTTTCACAAGCTGGATTGTGCTATTCTTTGTGTTTGTCATTATTCACCAGAGTTCACGAACTTTAGTGAAGAATCACAAAACTTCATTTGAGGAACCTAAATTAATACTAGGTTTTTATAAGAAAATTATGTTAAATAGCACAAGCAGGTTAAAGTACAACTATTTTGATAAGAGAGAGCATATCGCATTTTATTTTTAATGTAAGTGTACCTTTTCTTTTCATAGGAGTGATCTGGCTTACTTTGATGGCTTAAGTGAAACAATTTTAAGTGCTGGTTTGGTGAAACCCAAACCAGGAATCTTTCAAGAACACATCAAGTTTCTTTTATGTCTTACCACGCCTGTCGATGTTGTTCTTCTTGGTGTCAGCTTTAGTGACAGAAATATGGGTATACATTTCACCATGTAATAGGTTTCGATTTTGCAGAGCTCTTCGCCAACCAAAACTCTTTCAAATGACAGTTAGAGAATGTTTGTCAGAGCAGAATCAAATTTAAGATCAGTAGATTTCGTCTTGCTGTTATTGAAATCTTCTAAGCAATGTTTTATAGCTGTTTGAGAGTGTAGCCGTCCTATTGTACATGTTTGCTTAAGCTTACATGATTATGTCATTTATTTTGTATGTTTGTAACTTAGGTTCTGGAGCAGAAGAAGAGTATTTTGAAATGCACTTGCTTCCTGAACCTTTGTTCACTTTACAAACTGATAACGTTTACATGTCTGGAGTGACAGGAACAATGAATGGTAGAATATTCCTTTGTGGAAGAGACGGCTGCGTGTATGAAATGGATTATCAGGTACAGGCATGGTGTATACCTCATACACTTTGTATCACACATTTTACTGCAGCTAAATTTGATGATATGATTATCTTGAAACTTTATCAAGGTCAAGGAATGATTATTTTGCAATAGTCGAATCATTTACAGAAGAATTGCATGTAAAATATCTGTACGTTGTAGGGTGCAGGCAACTGGTTTGGAAAAAAGTGTAAGAAAGTAAATCACTCTGCAAGCTCTTTATCGTTTTTTGTCCCATCATTCCTCAGCTTCTCATTCAAGGGTGAAGGTGAGAGCTTTATCATTTGAAATTCATTTCATTACCATCACCAATGATTTTACGTTATCAGGCTAGAAGATGTTCAAAGGGAATGATACTATTAATATTACATTTATTATATATGTAAATTTAGTTTCATATTTATTTTTACTATGTTCTGTAGTATTAGTATGTACGTATATTTAATATTTATTCTTAGATCCTGTTCTTCAACTTGCTGTTGATAATACAAGAAATATATTGTATTGTCGGACAGAGAGAGGATCAGTCCAGGTATATGAGAGTTGGTGAAATGTATATATTTCACAATCAAGCCTGAGAAAAAAACATAGTTTTTGCTTCCAAATCACGCATGATACAGGTCACTTGGTAAACACTGGTGATTTTTTGAGAGGTGCATTGGGTTTTCAGGAGCATTAACATACTGTGCTTCCAAGCTTCTTTTTCTAATACAGCTTGTATCATCACTTGTGTTGTGACTCTTTTAGACGTTTCATACTCACAATGTTTCATTACAGCATAATCAGGTCGATGCTTCAGCTGCAGTATTTTTGTATTCTATAGGTGTTTGATTTAGGAAAAGATGGTACAAAGACATCTTATGTGACTTGCTGTTATGAAGAGAATATTACTAATAAAGCAGCCAGCATGCTAAGGTGATTTCTTGTTTACCATCTAGCAATTTCAATTTTCCAAAATGTTTACTAAGGATTGAGTTATATTTCTTGAAGCTTTTGCTGAGGAGAGAGACGCCCACACTTTATTCTGGTATGCCATAACATTTTTTTTTTGATCAATAGGAGTGTTGATAGAACTCGACTAAAACCCATCGTTCACATTGCTCCAATCCCAACAAATGAATCTCAACTCGTTCATCTTGTAGCCATTACTCAGTCAGGTGGGAAAACTTGAGTGTAATGGAGAATATGTCACAGTGTATTTTTCAGTATCTCACTGTCTACTATTGAAATAACTGTGTGCTTCAGGTGTTCGACTGTACTTTATGACAACATCGCCAGACCATTTTGAAGACCGTCCTTCCAAGTTGTCTTTGATACATGTGCGCATGCCCCCAGGTTGTGCTCCGTCTGCACGCCCAGAACGACCGTTCATGGTTCATGCTGCCTACTACAGACAGGGTGAGAAAAATCACTTAAACTCATGGATTAAAAAGTGTAAATGTTGATTTTTTTATTGTTTTAATAACTTGTCGTGTCATGCATTACTGTAATGCGAAAAAAACTGCAAATTACATAACATACCGGTACCGGTACTCAAAGTTCGCGAGCGACGGGGAAAATGGGTTTAGGAGAGGAATACATTCTCGCTGAATTAATAATAATAACAATAATAATAATGAGTTTGGTGCAGTGGCGGACACTTCACTAAATATTGGGGGGCCTGAGGCCTAATTTTAAAGACATATTGAAGTGTGCTAACGGAAAATTGTCGCAAACTTCGTTTTCGTTAATGTATATTGTGCCATCTGAGGGTAAATACATATAACAGAATTCAAAAATGAATATGGCAACTACATTAAATGGCCGAATTTTTTGTTATTTGGTAACTACATTCTCTCGAAATTATTGGGGGGCTCAAGCCCCCCCCCCTGCTCTCCCAAGTGTCCGCCACTGGTTTAGTGCTAGCTTGCTGTTTATGTACGTGTGTTTGCTTGTTTGTTTGTTTGTTGTGTTTTTGCTTGAGAACTGTATCATGACGTCGTGTTTCTGAACTTTCATCTTTTCAGGAATTGCTTTGTTATGCTCGTCACCAAATGAAGAAAATGACATACTATGGAGCATAAGTCCGGACATCTTTCCTTTTCAAAGAACCTTGCAAGAATCATCCGTGAATATTCCGCTCGAAGGAAGAGCATGGGCACTGCACGAAGTTCCGGAGTCAGCGTATCCAGTATTACCCTCCCCAGTCCCTGCTAAGTGGCCTGATCCACCTGCCGTAGTCACCCAACATGCATTACCGTCTCGAAAATTTGTTGTGTTGAGTGCACAGGTTAATCACGTTATTTTATTCAATCTTTAGCGTTTATTACGTTCAAGAAATAAAGTAGATTTTTCTTCAGTTATACAATAGTAGCGGACACTGTGAGCTTTAGTCGAATATTAGCCTAAATTCATCGCATTTTTTCAAAAGTGGTTGCTTCAACAAATTAATTTTTATTTTATTTCATGTGACGTCATATATTTGAGTAGGGGGTCAACTCTAACTCGAGACACAGTCATAGGAGCGTGTTCATTGTCCACTGCATGTGTTGGAATTGACCATGCTGAAAAAGATGGCGAATGTACATTTTACCAGAATGCTTTGCGGTCAGAAATCGTTTAAAGAAGCGAATTCACGTCTTCTAAAAGTCAGACATTAGGTAGGAGACTATTTTCTTCGTTGTCTTCAAATTTCACGTCATTAGTTGGTTTCTTGACATATCTGTTTAGCGATTTATGTTTGATGCACGCAATGTGTTCTGGTAAAATGTACATACCGCCATCTTTTTCGTTATGGTCAATTGCGCTTGGTAGCAGATATGTGCAATTTCGTATCATTTCCTCACCTGTGTAGCATAAACTTTGATATATTTGAGTTTGAGTGGGTTGAGCCCCACTTTGTTTACTATGAAACAGCTTCAAGACACTCGCCGATATCTGGTAATTATTGTTGTCCTGTTTTATTTGAATTATGATCTTGTAATATTGTGGTGACTTAAAATCTCCTTTAACTATAAAGTATTAACTCAAGACGGCATTTTTTTTTCTGTAATGATTATTGTGTTTAAAGTTATACAGTGGTTATTGTGTTTCAGGGCTCTTATTTATTCACAACTATCCGTCCATTTGAACAACTAAAACAACTGATGCTAGCAAACAATGGTCCAGATTCCGAAGCAGTTCAAGGGTTTTTCAGGCTACTGCAGGTGAGAGCTTGTTCGTTTGTGGAATACATTTAAGTTGGGTGGTATTGAAATTGCAATACTTTTTAAAATATTGCGATATGTCGGTATACCGTCAAAATCTTTCACGAGAAATGAGTGTTCTGCAGTAATTGAAGTTTACACCCAGCGACCCAAGAATTCAAGGCAAATTCAAGAAAATGATTCATTTCAACAATCCTTGTTTCCATATAATGACCTGCCGTCGTAAAATTTACTTTTACTAATTATGTCAAGTTTCAGCAATTAACGATACTGCAATATGTCAAAATCTAATCTATAGGCTATAGCGTATTTCGCTTACGCTTTCATTGTGTTTGTTTTGCGTATGTGAACTTTTCTTGCTGTTCGAATAAAAAGATAGACTAATGATAGCTATGATAACGGTATGTCTTGGAGCATACCGCCGATAACGGTATACCGGTATAGCATCAAAACCAGCACTGCCATACCGGTATCGACTAAATACCTTGAATAATTAGAAATACTGGTATACTGCCCAACTTTATTGAATTATTAGTTATTTTACGTTTGCAAAAAAGGATAAATGCGGGGCAGACAGAATTGGCAATTCAAAATTATGTCTTATGGTGGCTACAACTTGTCTGAGAGCATTTCGCACCATAGTAATGTTAAATTTCATTTCTGTATTCTCTGTTTTGCAGGTCGATCATGCATGTGCAACTGCTCTTGTGTTGGCTTGTTCTACGACAGATCTTGAGGTAGCAGAGTTACAACCAGCGTATTTGAAACAGTTCGAACTACAGCCTCTGGCTTGTAGGGCTATGTCTTTATTCTGTTAAAGTGATATTTCGTGAGCTATATTTTTGCTGGTAAACACGTGTAAAACCTGTTGTATTGGTCGATCCAACTTTGCACGCGAGACATCTTACATCAGCTTACTTTTGACTGATAGCCTGGCTTGCAAGCTTCTGGTTAATTTGTGCACTGTCTTATGATGTCATTGCGCATTAATTATTGTATAAAGAACAATTTTGCTTTTTTCATGTTCTAGATTGCGGACTGGGCAACGCAAGCATTCTTTAGATACGGCAGTGCAACTGTCGCTCATCCTGTGGTAGCGCTCGGAAGTCCTGGGGAGAGAAGTGGACAACACGTCAGACGACCATATCCTGGTCAGCGGCATGATGGTAGTGTTTCACCTGACATGAGTTATATTTCTACTACTCCTGCTCATAGTGGAAGTGCCGGCGGTAGTTACCTAGCAACACCTGCAGTCAGGCAGTCCACAGGGTAAAGAAAGTTTATGTATAATCGCAGCAAAACTGATGCACATAGATATGTGATGTCAGTATTTTGTCTTTTTACTATGTACCAGTTTTTTTTAAGCTATCGTATGGATGAGTTCATGTCAGACAAACTAAAATACACTATCTCCATACTGAAGCGAAAATATATATATTTATGTTATTCTTTTAAAAGTATAGATGGCACAATAACGCAATTAAGGCGAAGTGAACTTTAACAGAAATCAATCCTTTTTCTTCCTAGGTCAGTTCAGGCTCCTCATTTGCAATCAACTCCCTACTCATCTATGGCTGGACCAAGTCCTGTTCAACCTGAGACTCTGAAGTCAGGGAGAATATCTGGACTTTGTCTTTATCTTTCAAGAATATTAGGGTAACTTGATTGAAAATTCTTTTTCATTGCTTTGGTAGACCGAGATTTTTATTCCAACATATATCCGCTTTCTGATAATTGTTACTTCTATATTTTTTATACTCTGGGTACTTTACTGTTGTTTCGATTTTAGACCTTTATGGGATGAAAGACTGGTGCAGTCGTCAGAGTATCGTGTCTTACCCGAACCTCCTAACAACTGGGTATGTGTTTTTAAGACAAGGGTTGACGATCGTGGAGTGTTACTTAAAACTAACCATGATGGGTGGCGATGCAATGGAATTTTTTAACAATTCATCATATTCAAATCTCTAGAAATCCATGAGGTTACTTGGGAATGTGTTTTTTACCAATTGGTTGTCATAGTTAGCTTTAGCACGATGGTTGTGTAATGGACAATTTGCCTGATAGACTAAAGTTTGATTTGTTAAGTCCATCACCACAGCAGGAATGAGCATATTAACTTTATAGTAAAATTACAAATTGTGGTTGCATGGTATTGTAAAATGTACAAACAATAGTCCTGCGAAGTTGGTAAATTTTGTATATTTTTATACGTGCGAAAATTGCTACGACGTACGAGCCGACATTGGTAGAGATTTCTGCATGTACGTAGTACAAAAATATACAAAATTGGCAAACTTTGCAGGGCTATATTTTCGGCATATTATATCACATTTCGCCGTCAAACTTTGCAGTTTTACTTTATCCAAGATGCTGTTTCTTACAGCGGTAATAGATTCTCTGCCTTTTTTGCAATTCAAAATTTAGCTTTTAAATGTAAGGGGCTGATTACATGAGCCGGGCTAGCCCGGTTAACCGGGCTGAGTTTTGTCACGAAAATATTTCCTTGTTATGAAAACAATATTT
>JAOBYK010516454.1:0-17502 GCA_025434845.1 Phenganax subtilis
TTTCCCTTCTGCCCAAGTACTGCATCTTGAATTTAAACCTAGCCATAATATTTTCTTCTTTGAATTCCATGGAAATTTTTCAATAATCTTTCTTCATTTTTGTTGCGGTGACTCATGCACTGATCGTGATGTTAGCTAGTTACATCGAGACAAGAGATTACGAATGACCCAACTGAGGACAAAGTCCTGCATGATATATATCCTCGTTAAGCCACCTACATACATCTAAAATACCCGAATGTCCGGTTTAAACTTAAACATAGGCTGGAAACATAGACGATAATAGCAGCGATAATTCTATTCTCTGCAACCAAAATTTCAGTGACTATATTTCCATACAGCTGCATTTTTTTCAAACATTTCAAAACAAGCTTGTTAAATTGTGATGGTCATGCCACCTAGCTTTGTGCAGATCAGACGGGGGCATAGATAACGACACCAGGTGACTTAATTGAATTTGATCAGCTTTTCTAGACATCTGGATCTCGCTGTAAGGGCTGGTTTTCATATCGTCGCAATTGTCGTAAACTAAAACTCACAATCCCTCTTGAATGCCAAAATATTCTATTTTCTTAGCGGTAATTCTTACAGAAAACTTATATATTATCTCCTAATAATTGCTTTCTGATAATTTGTTGAAAACTATTCTAACTCAGCTATTTAGAAAAATCATGACTCTATATTTACGACAATTACGACGATATGAAAACCAGCTCTAAAAATGCAAAAACTTATGCAAAGACTGTGCAGACATCAAAATCCTTGAATTTAATTGACTACTTTCAGTACGTCTTGATTTCACAATATACAGTGGGAAGTAGATTCTGTCGCTGAAGATATGAGTATAACGACCGATAATTCTAGTCGATTCACCGGAGACAAAGCGCCAGCTTATTATGTCCAAACACTAGCCCACAATAAATATACTAGAGTCATAACAATAAACTTTCGTATAATTGCAACATTCAATTAAATTTCAATTTACAAATTTGGAGCATCTGTAATGAAGTCATTTGCACAATTGCGCTTTATGCTGAATATGAAGATTGAATAATAAAAATTTACTCGATATTTTCCACAACTAACAGCAGTATGTGGTCGAAATCTAATACTTAGAAGATATACAAGTATAATTTTCAATACAATTAATGTCGTTTGAAATATACTACAGTACTGATGTCATATCGAGCACACAATTACTGTCTATATTTTCGTTTTCTCAAGAGTAGAACAGGAGGTTTGTGTTGGATACAACTATCACTATTCTCCTCGCAATCAAGAAATCGATCATTTCTTGCTGCAAAACAGGTACTCGATCTCACCACCAAGCTGCACAAATTCTTATGTCGGCCAACGTCTAGCCTCAAATTTCGAAGTTTTTACTGGGATTTGATGCTTGCTTGATTTAATTAATATTTCTACATTGCAACAGTTTTTTGCGTTTAGATTATATACCGTGATTATGCGAATAAACACCTTCCTCGAATAAATGCCGCCTTTGAGTAAACGCCGCAGGGAAAAGCAAAAACATTATTAAAACGCCGCCCTCGAATAAACACCGCACTTTCTTTGATTCGATGCAGCGTTAATTTGGAGCAGTCATGCCTAAGCAGTGGAAGAACTTATCTTTGAAAGAAAACAGTTTTGCCCTGTTGCTCAGCTGTTAGTTAAGTTATAAATTGACAAATTGTTGTTACTGAATTTGAAATAAATACCGCCCTCGAAGAGACGCCGCCCTCAAATAAACGCTGCACCTGAAACGTCAAAAATTTAATAAACGCCGCTGTGTTTATTCGAATAATTACGGTATATACAGAAGAGATTAATTTAGTTACGTTCATGCATGTGCATTCTACGCTGTAGCCCATTGCACAGTATGAGCATTGCACATGACATTTGTGTGCTTTCATGCTATTGAAGCCTTCAGAATGTCATGAGACAAAGCACGTCATTCTTGGTAGACTTGCAACCTGACCATTATAAAAGGCAAATCTAACCCCTACAAAAGGCTTGGAGTCGCCATTTATAAATTGGCTTGGAGTCGCCAGTTGGTTCACGTCAGAGAATTAACACAATGGAAGACGACATTAGTATCGGGCTGTGATCATGAGAGTTGCATATCGACACTCACCGATCATGGTCGGTGCACATAAACAAATTATGTAAAGAGTCGCCTAAGCCATCGGTGCCTTGAAACGCATAAGACCATTTATTACGACTGATCACAGCACTTTGGGTATATGTTGCTTTGATACAGCCTCGCTTCGATTATTGCTGCTCAGTCTGTGATACCCATGGAGATACACTCAGCTTAAAGATCCAAAAATTGCAAAATCGAACCCTTAGACTTATTACTAAGTCAACTTATGATACCACTGCTACTGTCCTGTTAAATGCTCTACATTTGGATAATCTCGCTTTACGACGAAAAAAACTCAAGTCCAATCTTATGTTTTAAATCTTGAATGGATATGTACCTTTTTATTTGCGAAATATTTTCTCCGTCTGGACGCGGGCTATAACGTCAGAAATCCTGATGTGAAATTAAACTTACTTAAATCGTGTACAATTTTTTTAAAATGAAGCCTGTGTTATAATGGAGCGCAAATGTGGAACGGTTTACGTCAGGATATACGCAAACCTCCATCATTATTGCAATTCTAGAAAGCCACAGATAGTTGTTTTTAATGATTTATACTCTTGACTCCCTACGTGAATCTTGTAAATCAGTTAGTTATCAGAAGATTTTACCGTAATTAAACAAATTTTATTGTCTTATGCTGTGTTGCAAACATGTGCCATTCAAACGTCAAAAACAGAAAAAAATTTACAATTAACGGTTCATTGGAAATGATAGTACATGCTAGCGACGGAGTACATCCAGACTTAATGTTTTTTCAACCAAAAATTTTTTCTTAAATCAGGTTCAATATCTCAACAAATGACTATATGATAGGAGTAGCACGTTTTCTGATTCAAACAACAAGAATAGGGGTGTTTTATATGATGACTTACCTGCTTGATAATGGATTCGCTTATACAGATATAGTATGTAGCACCAGCCTCATACCCAGGCGTCTTCTAACCCAGTGGGTGTCATGTTAAGTAACGCAAACCTTGTTTTTAAAAGTAGAGAAGGCCTGGAAACAATATGTTGAATTTGGTAAAGAATTTTCCTTGCAAATGTGGTATATTTTTGTATTACGAGCTGACAATGTAACAACTTTTAAACCGACAATAAACTTTCCCCCAGCAATACACAGAAATACACATTTTCAGACTTTGCAGGGTTTAACCGGACGAACTATAATCACTGTGCACATGTCTATTAGTAAATGCTTTTGCTTGCAGTCTTGCCGTTTGGATGAATGTTGAAACAGCAAAACAACTTGCGAACGAGCTCTCAAATCTCGTCTACCCTAACTATGGCCTGGATATCTTTAAGTCGAGAAAAAATTGTCGTTTTCCTTTTTCGATATATATTCCTGTATAAAGTGTACTACATGTGAGCTGAAAAAATCTTGTCAATGGCGTTTTGTATAAGCTTTCGCATTTTTTTATGGATATAATTTACAGCAGGCACAGTATTATACATAGTATTTACTGAAGTAGCATGGCCTCTCTCTCGTATACGTACATACATGCATAACATTTTTTAACCTTGGCTGGCCTCATCAACGTAGCTGATTTTCATGAGGGGCGTGTTCGGTTATTCCAGATATATACAATAACAAATTACAAGGACTAATTACAAAGGTATACTACATGTACGTAACAGACAAAAGAACGACGAGTAGATAAGACATTAACAGAACTAATTTTAATTATTTAGGGAAAAGAGTTAGCTTCATCTCGCTGTAGATTTTACGTTATTTTTAAATGAATAAATATAGTCTTTTAAGCCTCCGTGGACAAATTATTCCAATGGCTCCATTGTATTTAAAGCTCTTTTTTGAAAGTTCTTATTTTGGGTTTGGAGAATTAGATCAGTTTCATGATTCCCTAGATTTTAGGGGGCATCGCCTTCATTGCATCTTTTTAATAATTGCTTTAAAATTGGAGCCGCATGATCATAATTATAGTTATAAATAAACAGAGATTTTATGCAGCTGCGTCTTACGTAACGAAGACTCCCAGCTTAATATATTTAACACATGAACAGATCGAATATCGACCGTACATGCCGTTATCACCCTCGTAGCGCGATTTTGCAGTCTTTGAAGCCTGTGTTTAAAACAGCTTCCACAATTGTCCCACAGAGAATTACAATAATCAAAATACGGTTGCATTAAAAGTGTTGTATACTACTTTTAATGTTTCTGGTTGTACGAAAGGTTTCATTCTTCTCAAAGCAATAATTCCAGCCCCAACTTTCTCACAAATCTTATCTATGTGTTTTTCCCAGGTGTGCCTTTTATTTTCAAGATCACAGTTTATATTTGCCTCTAGGTCGTCACCATCTTTTGCAGATGCATAAATTTGCGTGCCATCTGAGGAAGTGCACAGTTTTAAGGATCCAGGCATATCGCTTATATGAATTAAAAACAACAATAGCCCCGATGTGGAGCCCTGCGGGATTCCAAAAAGCTCACTGACAAAGTGCTGTGAGTAACTAATTTATTCAGTTGGGGAAAAAATGTTTGCAACATGAAATACAGAATCATTAGTGTAACAGTTACGTTAAGAGCTCACGGTTCAGCAAAACTGGCAACAGCCTCTGCAGTTGTATTTTCAAAAATTTGTTGAGCACATCTTAATTCTGCTGCTGATCAAGACATTCTTGAAAAATTTCATCGCAAAGTGTTGAATTGTAGTTTGTATTGAAGGCTTATGTTTTCCATTTTGGAATCTGAATCAGAAAAACAAATTCATTGCATGAGATTATTCATGTGCAGTGCAACGCTGAAAAAGAGACTTTTTAAATTTTTTTTTGAAATGCAAATTGCTTTATTAAATGCTGTCTTTGTAGAATCTGAAAGTCTCTATTTCTGAGGCTACTTGCACACGGGTGCCGTTTTCATGCGTTTCCAAAAGCGTTTGTGTCTCGTTTATAGTTTTAACGCTTAGTTACCACTTTCCAAGGAAAAATATTTTCAAAATCCTAAATTAGCTGCAGCTTCTGTCTTAAATTGTTAGGGTTTGAATCCGTTTTCGCGTGGAAACACAAGTGAAAACGCTCAAAAACGTTACCGTGTGCACATAGCCTAAGACTGTACGCAGGCTATCAGTGAACGACCTTTAAAACGACCTCACGTATAGGCTATTGTGAACGGAGAAAACTTAATATGAACTTCTCAGTATAGACTGGTAATTATAAGTACAATAAGTTCACAACCGATATATTGTTAAATATTATAATTTACTACATATTAATACAAAAATAAAGCTAGGATACATGCATTATTTAAAATCATTATATACTTATGTTAAACAATTAATCATATAATATACATGCTCCTTGTAAATCAAGTTGCACGCTATAACAATAATCCTTTTTAATTGCAACGTTCTATGCAGCTATATACAAAAGATAAACATGGTATTTTTTTGGTAGAAATTAGTTCTCAACATTTTCAGTAATAGTTCGTCGTCCTAAGCTTAACTTTCGAAGTTTTCTATACGAGTTTCTGAACCAATGAGGAATAAGAAATCTCGATTCGCCAAGCGCATCTTGTACGTAAACGTCGAGCTTCTCGGGACAAAAGTCGTCATCTTCATTTCCAAGGTATGGATTGAATGTCATTTCTCTTTTCATATGTTTTTTGATGTCATTGTTTGAATTAAGTTGTACAGTAGTGATATGTTGTCGATAATTATTGTTTTGAGGGAACACTTTTCCTTTCCATTTAAAACCATCGGTTTCCAAACGTTTTTGTGTGTCAGGTAGATATTTCTTGGAATTATTCAGCAATAAGTCGCAATCACCGTCTTTTTCATCGGCGCTTGATTTTACTTCGTTTTTCGTATTTGAAGATTCAAAAAGAGATTCAGTGCTAGTTGGTTCGCAGTTGAGGGTGTTTCCAACCGTTTCTAGTTGTTTAAACCCGAGAAAAAAAGCATTGGTAGTGACATGGTAAAATTTGGCAGCTTGCGCAGTTGTTTTCGAGTGAAAGACGAATGCTTTATACAAAGGCTCATTATACTGCTTAGCGACTAGGACGCTTGTCTTGGAGTACGGAGCTTGGTTTAAGCATGATGTCACGTCTTTTACGTAAACCAAGGGGAATGCAAGTAAAGCTTCATTTCCAGTTTCATCGAAAACAGTTATCTTCTCAGCATCTACAAGAACAACGACCGGCCTAGCTTTGCTCAACTTGATACTTTTCTCGGAGTACGATGTATGGATATCATGTATCACATTCGCTATCTCTTCATCCGTACCTCCAAATTCAAGCTCTTCCCCACTGCCCAAGTATCGCATCTTGAATTTAAATCCTGCCGTAATATCTTCATCTTTGACTTGCTTGGAAATTATTCTACAATCTCCGTTCATTTTTTTTTTCCGGTGACTTGTGCGCTAACCTTGGTGTTAGCTCCTTACCCCAAGACAAAATGATTACTAATGACCAACTGAGGATAAAGTCTTGCATAATATATACCTTCGTTAATCTACTTACATGCGTCTAAAATACCTGAATGTCCGGTTTAAACTTAAGTATAGGCTGGAAACATCAACATCATGGACAGTAATCAGTAATATTGGCGATAAACTCATTCTCTAGAAACAAAATTTCAATGACTGTATTTCCTTACAATTTACAGAACACAGCTGCAATTTTTTCAAACATTTCAAAACAAGCTTGTTTACGACGGGTCTTGCCACCTAGCTTTGTGCAGGTCAGACGGGGGCATGGACAGCGACACCAGGTGACTTAATTGTATTTTATCAACTTTTCTAGCATCTGGATCTTGCTGTGAAAATGCCAAAACTTATACAAAGACTGTGCAGATTCAAAATCCTTGAATTTAACTGACTACTATTTGCGCGTCTATTTTATAAAGTCTTCTTTGTAGTACACTATAAAGAAGACTTTATCGCTTCGTATATATCCAAACACTAGCGCAGATAAAATTACTGGAGTCATAGCAATACATTTTCCTATAATTTTAAATGAACATTCAGTTAAATTCAACTTGAAAATTTGGACATTTTAGTGAATTAACTTGCACGATCACACTTTATTCATGCTGAATATAGTATATAAATGCTGAATAATTCAACATTAAATCCATATTTCGCACAACTAGCAGCAGTATTGGTTCGAAATCTAATTCTTTGAAGATATACATGTGAATAAATTTCAACAGAATCAATGTCGTTTGTAATAAACTAAAGCACTTGTGATATTGAGCACATAGTAACTGTCTATTTTCGTTTCTTTAAGAATATAGAACAGGAGCTATTGCGAACAATGCAACTTTTCGCTTCGCCTCCTCGCAAATAAGAAATCGATCCTGATTTCCTGCAATGCCGGAGCATTCACCATCAAGCTTTATTGTCGGCCAACATCTGGCCGTAAATTTTGAAAACTTATACTGCAATTGCATGGTTGCGTGATTTAACATGTCTACATTTCAACACTGTTTTGCAATTAGATGATATATAGACGGAAATGATTAGTTAAAGTAGTTTTCATGCACGTGCATTAAGCTGTAGCCCATGCACTGTATAAGCATTCCGCATCATATTTGCGTGCTTTCATGCTCTTGCAGCCTTCAGCATGTCATGAGACGCGCGTCTTGATTCTTGGTGTATCAGGAGATTGTCAAATAGGATAAATGAGCTTCGATTACTGCAGATAATTGCTGCGGACACCGCATATGTCTGTTTTTTAGTTTGCATGCATGAGTATTTTATGCTGTGCACCTACATTTCGAAGAGTTGCAAAAGTTCAACAAAAATTATGTCCGTAGCAATGGCGGTTCCAATCGCACCGCACGTAAATAAGACCTGAATATATACGCTGTATATTTGCGTGCAAACTTTGAATGATAAATATCTTAAATGGCTTAAAAATGGAATTTCTATATCAATGGGATTCCATCGTGTTGCGCTTAGCTTTCATCATCCCTGCATGGATTTCGCCTGCAGTTGTTTTTTTGTCTTGTCTTGGATTAACACTTCGTCGGATTGTCATTAATCGTCTACAATGATGTCTATATAGTTTTTGTGTTAGTGAGAAACGGTCAAAAGCAAATACATTTGGAGCTAGCCTAATTCAGTGAGCGTAATTTGCAATATCATATATTTTTATGCAAAACCTGCGTACTGGATAGTGTGCCTATAAAAACGAACCTAATGGGTAAATTCTAAGAAATTTCCAGTAAAGGCACATAATATTTTCTAATAATCTAATGAAATTAAAACCATCAGACTAATTTGAAATTCATGCACGAACGAGCTTCCGTTTATATTGAGACACACTGCACACACGACGCATTGTATGTCAACACAATTTGCATAGCGCGTGTTCACGTGGGGTGATATGTAAAAAACAGCTGATATAACCTCATGTCTGCGTTGAATTTCAATACGATTTACCATTCAGGCGCCTTGTATTCCCTATACTTATGCACTTTACTTCGTGCCAAGTGCACTTGTAAGCCCATTCAGTGGCAAAGAACCCTGGAAGATGGAGCATCAACATCGCTTGTGAACTATATGCGCAAATGTCATAAGGCGTCCGGCTGATTGTGCAATCGCCAAATGGGAAATCCATAATATTTGAAAAGAATGTTCAGTATTAGAAAACCGGATTAATCAAGTGTCCTTTAGAATTTTATTGAGTTTGAAAACGTGCTTTCTTTCATGCTTCTAAGGCATGCTTCTTTCTTTCATTAGAGATCAGGTCAAAAATTTGAATTGAAATTTCTTAATTCAAAAGGTCGATTCAGCAGACACAGAACTATTTTACTGATGTCATTGAACCAAAGATACTTTGCATGCATTTCCATGGAAATTCACTTCCATTGAACTGATTGACGTATCCAGCTACATAGATTTGGAACACCAATTAATTAGAGCGCTGTACATATTCTCTGGTCTTACGTAAGGACCATACTCACTGACGTGGTATCATATTTACCATGCTGTATTTGAGAAAATAAAATCTTTACACCAAATCGTTGTTTTCATAACAACGTTTGTCTCCCACATGCTGGCGTGAAGATTGAGCAAATATAAACAAACTGATTCGCTGACAAACACTTGGTCATTTCATGCCTTTAGTGCGTGCACTACGCATGCAGCTAGTGACAGCAAGACAGGGAATGTTTTTGCTTGACCCTCTTGAGATAGCCAAGAAATATTGTCATTTAACAACCTTCTGTCAAAGATAATAAGATAAAATGTACAAAAAATTTTGGGCAAAGATTGATAGATTTTTATTGAAAACTTTCATGAACAAACCCTCGAGCTCATTGTAACTGTATCAATAGCAGTATCCATTTAGTTTGATCGATGTCAAATTTCCGTACTCGAGGTGGCTCCATTGTCACAATATAGAACAATTCACATCTGTACCGATGTACAAAATATGTTTGGAATTCAAAATACTGTATAGGTTGCATGCGGGGCAATTCCAGCAATCGACGTTTTGTCTACATAAGCAGAACAAAACCCAACAGCATTGCGTCCTATAAAATGAATAACGTCAAAAAGTTTATTGAGAATGTTGTAAAATGAGGAAATTATACCCCCGAGGAGTTGCAGACTATATAAAATTTTTTCACAGGATTTAGGCTAGATGACAACTTTAAGTCAAAGTGCTGGGGCCGATTGTATAAAACCGTTGTTAAAGTTAACTATATATAGTAAAGTACGAATATCAAACAACCAGAATCGCCTATTCAAGACTTAACTACTTTTCAACAAAAAAATCGTGGTTAAAACATAGTTAAAAGTTTCATGAACCGGCCACTGCATGATAACTTCCTCATGTCATACAAAAATATACATAATCGGCAAACTTCGTAAGGCTATATTTTCCGCGATTTACAACATTTCGCAACCAAACTTGCACGTATTTCAGGATACTCTTAAAGATTTGATGGTATATAGATCTTGCTCTTCTTGTCAGACTTGACTAACTCAAAATTAGTCGATGACTGGAATTGCCCTTTGGGAGGTATGAACTTTCTATACAAGAGCGTTGACGCAACATCAGATCAGTAAGGCCCAGACACACTGGACGCAATTCGGCAACGCGACGCGATTTTTCATAATTCGAAAACGAATAAATGTATCCACGCAAAGAAAAAAATTTTAGAAGAACTTTAAATTAAATAACTAAGAATATTACATCGCATTGAAATATCTGGAAAATCTCAACTAGAATCAGAGTTTTATCATGCAGATAGAAAGTCGAAAAATCGCGTCGCTTTGCCGAATTGCGTCTCGTGTGTCTGGGCCTTATAATTTATGCGTATAGACAGATCTGACAAAAAGAACAAAATCCATGATCACATTCTACTATTAGCACAAACTTTGGTTGGGAAATGCTGTAAAATGCGCGAAATATTGCCTGGCGAAATTTGCAAATCATCGTTTCCCATTGCATGAAAACGTTTTAACCGCTTTCCGGTCGAAATGATTGTAGTGCCCGCAAGTCAAACAACCAGGGTAAATTACCACAACAATACACATAATTTGAATCTTCGCCAGCAGAGCAAAAGAAATTATCAAGAACACTTATAGCTATACATAAGATTTAAATTAAATCATGAGCTCTTTATTCGCAATTAGTTTAATTTTATACTTGAAAATTAGCCTATTTCGATTATTTCAATGCCTAACATATATAGCCACGGGAGATTTAAAGACCAATTTACACGGGCGATTTTCGCTGCAACTGTTCATGCACTCGCCAGTAAACATAATCGATTACACACGCTAAAAGGAGAAGAATCGCAGCAAACATCGCTCGTGTAAACGGGTCTTAAGGGCTGGTTTTCTTATTTTGCAATTCATCGTAACTTATCAGCGATGCCTATTGTCTGAGGTCATTGATGCACAAAGTCAATTGTTCTTCTTCATAATTGTGTAAAGAACAATGGATCGGGCATCACCGCCGATGAATTACGATGTATGGAAACTAAGCTCATCTAATCAGAATTTTATTCAACTGTTTTTGCTGTAAAAATATTTAAATGTTCAGGAGCCAAAAAGCTTGTGCATGCCACATAGACATTGTAATCTATGCTCGTGCACGCGTCTTCTCGACGCTGTCTTCATTGCATACAAGCTTAAACTAAGGGTCATATCCCAAACGTATTCAACGTTTTGTTTTTACTCCTACGTTGGTTGAAAGCTGTAAAACTACAATAGGTTGTACTCTTATGATAGCTTCCACTTTTTTTTGGACGATTTGTATAACTGTGGTTTGACAGTTTTTGAACTTCGAAAACTTACATGTATTGCTACATAGCTATAGCCTAAATTAATAGACTTGAGACATATATTGTATTAAAAATTAGAACTTTTAACGGTGCGAATTCAATTGTATGACCATGTAGTAAATATGAATTCGAAAGGATCTACTTTTAATTTCGATTCACCCCTGTTTAGGAGAATGGACATTCCCATTTATCAAATCCTAGAACGTGCACCTTGTTTGCTTCCTTCAACATCAAGTCTATTGTGTAGCACTTTGATTTACATCGCGTTTCCATGCAAACACTGCATTCAAGAGCCTTTGATCAACAATGGAAAAAACGGTACATGAGATGCACATGCTTTTGCTGCATGCTGTAGAGCACAATGTTCGATTTAACTTCTTAATATGGGGAAATTCCATCCGGTGCATCAAAGGCTGAAGTTAGCGTGCAGCGCTCATGCTGAGCTCATAATCATGCGTGTAGTATCGTGTGATGTAACTCTACCAAGATTCCAAGAATATCGAGTTTCATCAAGTTTAACAGTTCTTCTATTGCAAATTACATCTATAGAGTGCATACTATTCACATACAAAAAATGCATTATTCGGTTTGTTCTAAATTTAATTTATATATAGTAGACAACTTTCTAGCTTAAAAAATCATAGTCATTAGAAAACATGTTTGGAGAGTTGACTAGATCCTTCAAAATAGTACTGGATGAAAGTTTTCATTATTAAAAAGAAAGCGTCATTTCGAAAATTATTTTTTTATGTTTTGATTTGAATTCGAGACCCCATTAATGAATTGTTATTTGGTTAACAGGCAGGCAGGATTCAGCGCCAATGATAACTTGAACAACTGATTCACAACCACGTAAGAAAGTTCGAGCTTTTCGAAACATGACTATGTTTTGCGCTCTTTAATAGCCAATTATTCAAACTATTGTGCACGATTCAAGAATAAGTCATATATTATCTGGCTGTAAAATCTCAATCAAATATGCTATTAATATATTATGTATCAGTATAAAATATGAATACAAAACCCCGTGTATTATGTGCAGTGTATTCAGAGTGAACAATCCTGTACACTCTGCAGAATATTTATCGAGTGAGTACTCAAAGGTAGTCCTTTACTCTGCGGTAACACGAATGCTGGCCTTCTGATTTCTGTTGGTGAAGTTGTTATTACGAGAGCACATGTAGTAGTACTGACCAGGTTTCAATTTTAGAAGCAATCCATTATAAGATGGTGGGTAGCAATCTAATTGTTCATTATTCTGAAGAGTTTTACAGCCTTTAACCCGAAATGGATTGGGGATGTCCGAAGCACGCTTGAAGTAACCAGCTGTCGCCATGGCAACTGCAATATCAGCTCCAGTCTTTGTTTGGGCAAGATCATCTGGGTTGGGGGCATCGATGACAGTTGCTTTATCAAAAAGTGTTCCACTGATATCTTCCAAGGGATAACTTACGTCTGGCCGTTTCATAGACACCAAGTTGCTTCGATCCGTTTCTATTGGAATTTATAACAATTAGTATATCTTGCATCGTACATAAAGTGCTCTACTCTTACGTCAAATATAAAAGGACCGATTTTTTTTCACTTTTCGTCAATCATTTTTATTTTTTCAGGAAACATAGCAAGACGAACATTCAGTTACTTTATTTAGTACAACTGAATTATCTATTTTAACTCGCCGAGGTTTTTTCTTGTGTCTGGGTGTTTTTTTTCCTGGTAAACCGACGGTCAGCCTTATACTTTTTTTAATAATGAGGAGTAGGGGGGCTCGCACACATAGGTTTCTTGCAAGTACGAGATTTTTAACCAAATGACGGGCAAGTAATTGTTTTGACGATTTTTTCCTGTTTGTTAAGCGGATTGTACAACAATAATCAGAGAAAATTCAACGAAATTATTTCTTACACGGCTAAACCACATTGTGAAAATGTGGCTCAGACGAGATTTGAACTCGCACCTCCGGGATACCAGTCCGCAATCAATTGAAAAAAGATTGGACAATTAACCATCTTTGAAGTGAACTGAAAAGTTTTTACGGTCATGTTTGGTATTCATGTCCGTCATCTTAAATCTCAAAATAACATGATTGTCAAGAACCTATAATGGTTCATGGAAAAGCAAAGCTTTTCCCCATATATTTAAATTGGTGATTTTACGCTGCTTTTGAGACTTTTAATTAGGTATAACTCATGTGTTATGTAACAACGTGTTTATTTAGAAAACTTACGCGAGCGACCTTCACCGTCGTTGCCTTTTGGGTTTCGATTGGAACCTTTTGAAGAAAGAACACATGAGTTTTAGAAATCGATGGAAACGAGCATGTGCTTGAAATTGCATAGACGGTTACAGTTACACCCGTAAACAATGCTCTCTGTAAAGGCTTCTGTTGCAACACCATACTTAAAATTGAATAGAAACTAAACAGAAATTTTCAGATTCTTGATCAAACACTATTGTTTGATGCGATGTTTTACTGCGTTTCAAAGCTCATCCACGTGAGATAATGGTCGATTTTGTTCATCAAATTTCATTAATGATTAGTGAGTCTGAGAAGGAAAAGCTATTACACACATCAAGGTATTTTTTTCCAAGCACCTACCAGCAAATTGTACATGAATGCAATGTGAAGACTTGACTTCCAATTTCTTAGGTGAAAAATCATATTCGACTGCTGGATAAACTTGCACAATATTTCCACGTTTTCCTTTCACGTTGAGGTTGTGGATCACACAATCTTCGAAACTTGCTTTTCTTGGAATTATTCGGAAGAGGTGAGAACGATCTTGAAATGTGCGACCGAATTGAGACGTGTCGATGGCAAGTTGAAGTGGGATTTTTTTGTCATTTTTGCCAACTTTTACATCAGGATCATCCGAAATTACTTCTGGTCTAAAAGAAAACGGCATGTATGATAGGTACTGCTAAGAAACCCTAATTTTAGAAAATAGCCTGAATTTGTTTTTTAGCTACGTTATAATGTTTCCGAAAGTCACTTATTTAACTTTTCGAAATATTCTGAACTCTAATACACTGTGTTCGCTTTTGACTAATCATGATCGCATCATAATGTAAGTGACTGCTTGAGAATGTCTATGATTGTTTTTTACTAGTTAAAATACCAGCGGCAGATCTGCATGGGTATTTTACAATGGCGAGTACGTAGCACGAGCCATTGAAATCCCATAGAGATCTGACGCAAGTATTTCAACGTACTTGTGAAAAACTAGTTAGGGCATGTGTTTATCAAAGTTATGAATATCAATTAGGACACACTGTGCTTTAAAAAAGTTAATTCGAGTTTGTTGAACTCTATGGAGGATTACAGATGTCTATACACGTGACCAAAATGCAGCGCTGTGATTGTAACTTGCTCCATTAATTGTTCATAAATTTCACAAGTGATATTTCACTGCCCGTTGCCAAGGCTCTCGAGCAGCGCGTATGCAGTATGCAAAAAAGTCGAAAAAGATCCCAGGGGCAACGTAATATTGAATAATCTATAAACCTTTGGGGTCCGAAACACTGGTCGACTAGCGAAAAAAAACCATTTTGACAACTTGATATCTGAAACACCGTATAAACGTTTCGTTACTCATTGCGGAAGCTTTCAATCTCGAATTCTAACACCATTCATGCACATCATATAGTTTTCGCGCTGATTTATTACACCCCCGTTTACACTACACTCAGTGTTTGGTACGGTACGGATTAAAGTTCTGGCCGCACCATTTTTGCAAGTACTTGGACTGCCTAAGTACAAGAACGAATAAAAATGGTACTAAGGCTACCAGATTATCTGTGCCGTACCGAGAACTGAGAGTAGTGTAAACAGGGCTCGAGTGTGTGAAGGGTGAGAATATACGCATGCAATTTTCTATGATTTTTTGTGGATTCAGTGAGGATTTATTCGCAAAGTACATTGGAATATCAAAACACATGCTGTAACTTTAAGAATGCCAACGTTACTGGCAGCAAAAAATGCTCTCAGTAACTCTAACGGTGAAGTGATGGTTAGCGCACTATGACCTCTAAGGTCATGGGTTTGATTCTCAGTGAGGAACTATCCAAAAGCAACTAGATCCCAGTCAACACTCTGCCAAACTCGTGAGTCTCTTCAGGGTACTCTGGTTCTTCCTTCAGGGAAAGTTGACAGGGTGGGTCAACAGTAATTAACTTATGCTTTTGTGGTGACCCGACCCAGTAGGCAAAAATGGTTAAACCTGAATGTAAATAGTGTCAAACATTCTTCCAGCCGCACAAATGTTACCGAAGTGTACAGCATTACAAGTTCATGGAAAACAGGATTCCTACCTGTTATTTGATGAGGCAAAGGTATTCCTTGGATTGTAATCATTTGTTGAAATATTGTACCTATAAAATTAGCAACATTTCATCAGTCAATGAAATATTAAACGTTTACATACAGATTTCCCGACTTTTCTGATATTTTTGGTGGATTGGCGTGTTTCTGCAATTATTGAGCATAGCTTCAAATTCATGTATTTACGTTTAATAATAGAGCTACATGACAGATGCGCAGGTTGAATAAATCAAGTTGATGAGCGTTTGCACCATTTGCTCGATTGCTGAATTGGAATTAATTTCAAAAGTATCTATTTGATGATAATTTTGAAGCTTATAAGAACTTGCAGTTGCAAAATACAGCAGATGATCGATTCATGCAACTCGAACAAGTATTGCTCTCAAATAAATGCTGCAATTAAAGTCAGAAAAATTTAATAAGCGCTAAATCATGTATTCTTATATATGTTGCCAACGAAAATACTCGATATATAATTATGCGAGGAATTAATGCTTCAGTACTAACCTAATGCGAAGTACACAACGATGTTCCTGACCAGAAGGAAAATGAGGAAGCACCCAGTTGTATTTCATTGGCTCAATTCCTTTTCCGTTGCCAAGATGATTTGGACGCGTCTCAGGTGCTTGGTAACAATCTGGTCTTGGCAACCTCACTAAACATTTTTTCCACTGCTCTGGGTCTTCACCAGTCATTTGATCCAGTCTTTCAGAACGATATGGAATTGCCCACAAATGTCCCAATGATTTGCATTCCTGCCTTGTTTTGCCCTCAAGAATTTCCAAGAAATTATGGAAGTTTATCCATTCACTACCATTTCGTTTGCAAGCATCCGCGTTGTTATGTTTCGAAGCGTGTTTAAATCTTATTTCTGGATGTTTTTTAGTTCTTGCCGTGTACCTTTCCAAACACTCACCTTAAACAAAGGTTGACATGTGGTATGAATATAAAGGTGATGAATGAGCAAGTCTTAGCGAATAACTATATCTTGCAGTATTCAACTCATAAAGCTGCTATTTGTTCTGGAGACTGACTTAAATCGTGGCATTAAGGATATGTTTATATTGCTTAGGAACAAGAGTAGTATTTGGACTAATACTATCCATTTCTTCAAGAAATACATTCAGTGCTTTGATGAACTCGGAATTAGTTCAATTCCACGACTGAATTTTTATGCATGTTGAGATCTGAAGATTTTTCTACAGGTTTTGAGAATATTTTGACATTCTTACTTATTTGATGGTTTCATCAGAAAATATCAGGATTGCTACAAAGTTTCAAATATTGTTTTGAAAACTTTATTCCGGAACAGGGATTTTAAGAATTTATTTTTGAGAATTATCAGTTTAATTTGTGTTTTTTCCAGATTATTAGTGCTTTCCTTAACAGCAAGGAGTTAAAATTTCGATGAATATGGCACAGTACGAGGAAAATCCTGCAATCGTAAATTACCTTTTGGTTTAACATTGAAGCTTTCTCTTCTGTAGAAAGAACAGTCTCTCCGAGCATTGGCCAACACAGCAATGTCTACCCAATCAGTGGGATGCCAGTACGGGTAGTAGTCGCGTTCTTCTGGACATTCGTAACCATATCTGTTTCCATTTGGATTTTGTCTCGTGTACTTTGCTTCATCTCTTTTTAAGGTTTGATCTGCTGTGAACAAACCTGTACAGACATACAAAACGTTTTTTTATTCGCAATGATATTAATGTTGACAAACATAGGCGTTATCTTCAGAAGTTTCTCCCTCTTTCCAACTTAGTCCATCTTCCATATTGCATTGC